>CP139506.1:189807156-189812970 GCA_021014915.2 Artemisia tridentata subsp. tridentata | reverse complement strand
GGGAAGATCCGATCTGGGATGCGGCCTTTTAAAATTGCTGGGTAAAGTTAAAATTTAGGAAAATGAAACACCGCCGAAAATGCGGCGTAACTCCATGATTAGATGCGGCCATGTCCTTGAAAACTTGGATCGATCGGTGATATCATGAGAGATGCGCGCATGTCATGAGTGAAAGATGCGCCATCAGGAGGCAGTTAGTCTTTACTTCTTCATTTCATAGACATTCACTTTATGCATGTTTTGCTCCTTTATTAGTCCCAAAAACGCCAAGTTCACCGGGAATGCTTGTTTCCAACTTAGAAAATTACAAAATAAACGATTAAGTTATCAATCCCATACATAATATAGTAAAACAAGTCAAATTAATAGGATAAAATAAAAGTAATAAAATTGGTACTTATTTGAGTCATCAATAAGATGCAAAAATGCCACTTCCCTTTCATATTGTAGCAAATTTTTAAAATATTTATTTTTTTTTAAAAAAAACTTAAAGTAAATAAAAATTATTTATTTATCTTTTTAAATATAACTAATAAATAGTTTACATATAATTTTTATATTTAAAAATTTAAATACATAAATTATAAATAAAAGTAAATAAAATCATACATAATTATATTTATTTTTGCTCACAACTGTTTACAACTATACGTTTTCAAAACAAAAAGATCGTTTTCTTTTTTCAATAATAAAATAATAACACTTTCATACTTAACATAAAAAAAATTGTTATTTCATTCATTAATGAATAAAATTCAAATAAAACTAAATAATATAAAATCACAAACACTACATTATATAAACAATCAAAACAATAACAACACAATCTAAAAACAATATAAAAGTAAAGTATATAAAGTTACAGATCAATTACTTAATAACTTAAGAAAATGAAAAACATAAAAATAAATAAATTACATACCGGAAATATATACACACATCGAGCAATGTTGATAGGCAATACCAGATTTATGAGTCAACTAGGTGGAAGAAATGTGTTTTTATTCAGGGGTTTATATTCTTTAGATTATTAGGCCATAGATCTTAGACCGTAGATTCTTACACATGTGATGTGTAATTTTGTGTAACACTTGATGGGCATTGGGTGTCATGTGGGGTTTGGAAACCCAAAATACTGTATAAACATTTTAAAAGGCAATTTTTTTTTTTTTTTTTTTTTTTTTTTTTTTTACTTTTTTTTATATATAATTTTTTAAATAAAAATTGCCAACAAAAGAAACACAGTTTATTCATGAATTCCATTTATTCTGCACAAACTCTTTTTAAATATAACTATTTCAAAAACAATATGATCGTACTCTTTTTCCAATAATAAAATAATAACACGATTCGGTATCTTAAGATAAAAAAAAATATGTAATTTTATTGATTCATTATATAAAATTCAAATATACTAAATATTAAGTATCACAAACACCACACAAAATCAATAATTACAAATACTTAACGACCATCTAAGATTAATAAACAAATAATTACAAGTCGTAGGCCTCCAAACTTTTCAAAGTTCCCTCGACGGTCATAAACTCATTGAATTATTCACAAAAGAATTTGACGATGAGTGCACATATGTTTACACACTTTCTGGTAAGAATTTTCCGATCAATGCTCCCACGTTTACATAATTTTTAAGTATAATTTAAGTAGTTTTGATTCAAGTTTCACATTTATTCAACTGTTTTGTACTTATGTCTGCATATAAATTGTCAAACAGGCACTTTGTGCATGGTCATATATTGTTGCTCACGTGCATAATGAAAGCACTGGATATGTGTTGCCAAACAAAACTCTTATTGAGATTAGTAAGGCAAATACTATATTGACACCTAATATTGGAGAACTTTCCGATTTCTTGAAAAACAGGCACCCCTTAACTGATCACCACTTGGGGTCTATCACTAATATTATTGAAGCAAACAATTCAAAATGCAAATGCATTTGAAGAAGTTGCAGCAACACTAAAGCGTGAACATTTGAAAATGGTACTATTTTATTTTTTATATTCTTTGATGAAAATTTTGATTTCTTTAAAAGGTTTCATTTAATTTTATCTGTTGTTTAGGAAAAAACTGCACGAGATGCATAAAAAACGTCTCTTGGTATGAAGTTGTTGGACATAATTGATTCAGTAGATTATAAGCATTTCAATACATGACCGCATTTGACCCGTTCGCCCCATTTGACCTGTTTCATTTAAAGTTAACCGCTTCCAATTTACCCATTTTACATTATTACTTTCACTTACAACATCCTATTCCTTTCTTGCTATCCAGGTTACCATGCTCATTGTTTATGTCTTTTTATATCGACGTATTGCTCAGCACCACAGCTTAAGTAATTCTTTGGCAAGAGCATTCTATTAGATAAAATTCATGATAACCACATAGCTAAACAGCCTTTTTATTTTGCTGGACCAACAACACTATATAAAATTTCTTGACCTTAAATTATACACTTGAATCGGGGGTATGAAGCGATCAAATTCTAGGAGCTAGAAACATGCATTTGCTACTTTCATTTTAATTCTATCCGGAATTTCTTGCATACATTGAATAAATGTTGCCTGTTCAGTCGAACAAAATTAAAATATCCACACATATATGAAAATGTGTGTGATTCGAAATAGTGGTTGTGGCTAATTTTGACATTGATATATGTACAGATTTCCAAAAGTAGCAGAGGTGTTTCATATTTCGAATCTAACGATGGAAATCATGATAAGAACTCAAAATTTAATTCTTGAAAATAAAATGTACGTCAAGCTCACATTAACTTAAATTTTTTTTAATGTAAAACTAATACCATAAAAAAATATAACAAACTCCCCGTCCTTAAAAAACAAAATTTCGTTAAGTAACACCATCGAAAGATAAACTAAAAGACATGCCCGCCCATCAATCAAGCACCTAATTTGTTACTTCTCGAGTTTCACATGATAATTCTGAACAGGGGTTTTTAGAAGTGCAACTAAACTACTTAATGTGATCTAAAGTCTCAGTAGTCACTTTTAAGTGTTGGTCAAAAAGCTAATTTTGCAAATATCCACTGAAAACGCACATCAAAAAATCCCTAGAATTGCGATTTTCTCGAGAAAAAGACTAACCTTTGTACAGAGATGACACGCTTGGCGCTAAATTGTTGCGTACACCACAGATTCCTGTAGTATTTAATTGAGTACAACAATAATAACAGATACATAAAAGTGTCCAACAAACCTTATAAGTGAAGGTTATGCTAAAAATAAAATTAAAAAATAATCTTTACCTATTTGGCTATTTCTCAAAGAACCATGGAAGATCCGAGGCAGATGGCATTCCAATGAGTTGAAAAGCATTTATATGCGTAGGTGTTCATGGATCTCTATCTAAAAAACGTTACATTCTCAAACATCTGGAATAAAGAATGAAGTAAGTTTCAGTCCTTAGCTGATACTTGCTTGAAAATGCAGGCATTACATTCTTAAACATCTGGAATATCTTTACCTATTTTAAACATCTGTAATGATCGTCTAGATAGGTGTTGCTGATAGTTTCCTGGAAGTCTATGGCATTACATGGCACTACGAAATAACTAACATGGTTTAAGTAATCTTCCATAAACATTAGAGCATGATAATAACAGCTATAGAATGATAACTACTCGTAAAAAAGGCCATGTGACTTACAGATATCCTGTTCAAGTCGATTACAGGTTTTTTAGGTTTGACCTCCAAAAAAGTCAACTTTTTTACTCTGATGAAGAAACGCAGATGCCTTTGGTCCATTGACATCTCATGGTTAATTTTGTTCATTATAAACTTGTCATACATATAAAATGTTATATCAAAGTTTAGATGCATTTGTCGTATCTGAACTTACCAATGTTTTGATATGCTACAAATGAACAGATACAAACCATTTCTTCAAATAAATTAACCATGGAAATCCATAAGGTAGCAAAATACGATCATTAAATCTGAAAAGTAATTAATCAATTATTTTTTAATAAAAATGAGCAAGGAAATTACCCCAGAGAACTATCTTAGGTGCCCAAGATATCCTAAACCTGTAAATTAACAACAAATTACATAAAATAAAACATGAGATTATTCAGGAATTATCTGTGTGGCGAAAGTTGACTTGAAAATATATACTTTTAAAATTTGGTTCTCCAAAATAGCACCATCGAGTACTGGAGGATGTTTGTTTTTAAACCCTCACAGAATTCTCTCTCAAAAAAGCAACTTGTATCTTATCCAAAGTGGCATGCAAAAATAAAGACATACAATCAGAAAGATTGTACAGTCTCATAACATGTTCTGCAACAACATCAAATAATTTTTGATCTTTGGTTTGATGTTACCTGACAATGTCTCCTTTTAGAGTATTTCCAACGCAGTCAAAACCAAATCAATAGTCTGATTCTTGAGTGCGTCAAACACCTCTTCAGGGGACTTATTAATCTGATGCACAAGCTAAAAAAAGAATACCCAATATATAAAAATAATAATAAACCACATTGGATATTTACACAAGTTGTACGTCTAACAGAATTTACCTTCTTTATATTTCTGTTTCAATAAATCTTTCGCATGTTTCAACATATCATGCTCATGTCTCATTTTTTCCAGTAAAGTCTCAAAAATAAGCATCTCGTCCTTAAGATGATCCATCTTCTTGTTTAGTAATGTCACTAACTTTGCTCTTCTGTCTATCCGAGTGTTGCTCATCCAGGTTGTGTCAGAAACTACGTGTTACCCTTTAAATTACATACGCTATTTTACATCGAGTGTTGGATCCAGGATTTTCTAATACACATTACTACAAATGAAGTTTTTCAAGTGGTGCACTTACGCTACTAAAATTTAGGGGCTGTTTGTTTAAGCTAATTTTTGGGCTTATGAGCTTATCTTACCAACACAATGGAGAGCAGAAATCCATACCTACTAAAATAATAGGAAAACAATATGACATGAGCTATATGATAACCGTAGTAAGGATTTTGATGGCCAAGCTGATAAATATTGATCTACTAACAGGGCAAGGATAACACGTTAGGCTATTTATTTATTTGTTTGTGCATCATGATTCTATTAAAAACTCTAAATAGATAAAAGTTTATAATTCACCTTGTGAATTAACTATTTTCAATTTATTATCAGGTAACACTATGAGGGTGTTTGGGATTGCCTTTTGAGAGTTGGGTAATGCCTCATAATGGGTTTGGGTTGAAGCCTGTTTTTTGTACTGTTTAAAATAGGTCGGATCAGGTCGTGCAGGGTTGACCCGTAAACGTTTTTACTCTTTACTTTTTATTCTATAAAGATTAATGACATTACAAAAGTAATATAATTACAGTAACAATCTAATTATTTGTAGAGAAGTATCAAGTATGTATGAAGTATCAAGAAAATCTACATATCAAACACACCCTTACCAGTCAAATAGTTTTGAGTAAACTATTTTGGCAAATGCATCTCTGCTGATAGTTGCAGCATCTGAATCGAGGTACTTTTTGATGCTTTCACCACGAGTTACAATACACACGCGTGCAGAAAGAATCTTCAAGAGCCGTCTTATCACTCCTAAACACGATGTGGTCATCAAATAGTTGCATTAACTAGCTAAAACATCAGAATTAAATAAAAATCAAAATTTTGCTAATCCAAATTAATAATTACATGAATAGGTCATCCGCAGTTTCTAGTCTTATCGTTCTTTACAATAATTATATTTGTAAAACCTTGTTTGGACTCCTTGAGTGCCTCCATCGCTATTTCAAAAGGATTCATGTGCATTACTGTAAAAAGAGATG
>CP139506.1:189709656-189802156 GCA_021014915.2 Artemisia tridentata subsp. tridentata | reverse complement strand
TTTAGTTTCAATAACACCAGCTAACACTTTATCTCTTACAAAGTGAAGATCAATTTCTAAATTATTTGTCCTTTCATGGAAAATTGGGTTAGCAACAATCTTAATTTCTGCATGACTGTCACAAAGAAACTTTAACTAGCATAAAATGCTCCTAGTTTAAGTCCTTAAGAATCTTAAGGACCCAAACAATCCAGATGCAACAGAAGCTAAGGCTCTATATTTAGCTTCTGCTGAAGATTTCGAGAGGGTATTTTGTGTAACATCCAGTAATTTTCCCAAACTTATTTTATTAGCTAAAATATCTAATTTTAAATTTCCTTTAGTTTTAAATTACTTTGAACTTGTTTGGGCTTCGAAAACAGTGAATATATTGCTAAACGTGAGCGTTCTTTGTTATTTTAGCCGAGAAAACTATACGTGCGAATGCTCAAATTTATCGGAAAAATTATTTCGGACTCAATGGCGCAAGTCCAGTAAATTAAAAATGGAAGTTTGAGAAGCTAAATGGGGCCCACATCAGTTTTAATAAAAGAATAGCCAATTTACACTCCTACCCCCTCTCTATATTTACACTGCCGCCCCCATCTTGCATTTGTCCACATTTGGCCCCTCCCTAGCACATATATATACCCATTTAGGGTTCCCCTTTTTACTAGTAACACCTCATCGGAAAATACTATTCCAGCGCCGCACCCACCATCCGACCAAATTCTGACCACCACTGAAAAACCCCCCGACGCGTAGATCTAAGCACCCACTTCATTTCTGGAACGTTTAAAGGGCAAAGGAGTACATTTGGTTGAGTTTGGAGCCACACCGTCGTCACACCACCTTCAACACCACACGCCGCCACCCATTCCTTCCTTCTCTCTCTCTCGTTGGTTAGCCCATGAGCCACCACTCTCTTTATTTCCTCACTTTTATCAAAACCCTAACTAATAAAAATTAATAAAAACGTTTTTATAACTAAAACCCATTTAAACCTTTATGTATCTAACCAAAATCGTTTGGATCTTTAATGTTTAACTCTCGAATAGTTTTGACTCACCGTGACTTGCTCTGAGTCATGTGACTCGTCCGAGTCAACTCACGAGTTGAGTTGACTCGGACCCGTTTCTTATTTATTTGTTGTTTTTATTTATATTTCGGCTTGTATCTATTATTGTTATGGTTTATTTTGAGTTTGGGATGTTCTGATTTGGGTTTGATGTTAGCCGAGTAGTATATATGTTGAGTAGGGTGAGTCGTGACTCAGGGTGAGTCGTGACTCAGGGTGAGTCGTGACTCGAGGTGAGTCACGACTCGTGTTGTTGAGTGATGCGTGCGTGCGTATGCTCTAATTTATACCCACGGTATGTCGTTGTGGTTTTAGCAGTATTCAAGTTTTAAATTTATATTTAGCCGACTTATCAATATCACACACACTTTAACGAGCAGTGTACCCGGTCAGTATGAATATAATGGTAAGTAGAGTGTCGATCACTAAGAGTGGAACGTATTATCTAGTTATCCTAATCAGTATTTTAATATCTTAAGTTAGCTATACAACCTAATCTAACGCAAGAGGGTTCAGCCTGAAAGACTGGCACGGTTTGGTTGCAATTAAATAATAAACTAAACTAATGAGCACGAATCAGCGAGTAGCACACACGTACACAGATAAATACTCGAGACAATAAGAAGACCTGTCCTGATAGTTAAGTAGCTTCTCACTTGTTTTATTGCTAGTTTTATATGAAGTGTATAAATCGATGCAACGCACCGAGATTAAGTCTTTTCTCGTTGGTTCTAATCTTATCGGCGAGTAAACCCTTAATGATTACTTATGACTATCCTATTTATCTTTCTTCCTACTTTTCTACAGACGATAGAATGCATAGGCGATCTAATAAATAGGCGAGGGCAGAGGCATGGCGACCCGATCAACGCTCAGCTAGACACAGAGGTTATCAATGCACTAATAAAAGTCACCAAAGACATCAACATATAAACTTTAATTAATGGGAAAGCAGTTTTAAGGGAGTGCAACCTTTCCGTTGTCACATTACACAAGCCACCAATCCTGATGAATTAAAGTTTACTAATACAATAAAACAAAACTACTTAATGAATTAAATACATGCAGGACCTTCTTACAGCTCTTGTATCTTCGTTCAAGGTGTGTCTTGTGCTGCTACTTCGACTGAATTCGGCCTTAGGTTTCTGTGGTCTTCGGTCTTCTAAAACTAGGGCTCCCGAAATTCGTCTGGTCTTGGGGTATTTATAGTTTCTGTCTGAGGGTAAGATGCGGCGCATTGACTTAACTTCGCGTGGGGTCCAAGATTAATATATTCAGGAATATTCGTACACCGCCAGAAGATGCGGCGTAACTCCATTCTTAGATGCGGCGCATGTCTTCTTGTATCTTGGATCGTATCTTGTGAAATCTTGATAGTGATGCGCCGTATGTAATAAGTAAGATGCGGCGTATCTGGAGCAGAATGTCTTGATCTTGTACATTTCAGTAGACTCTTAACTTCTTGCTTGTTTTGCTCCATAATTAGTCCAAAATCGCCAAGTTTCACATAATACTTGTTTTTACCTGAGAATTACAAAAGTAAACATTAACGTATCAATTCTCACAGATAATATAATAAAACAAGTCAAATAAATAGGATAAATGATAGTAATAAAATGTACTTATTTGAGTTCATCAAATATCCCCCCACTTGAACTTTACTTGTCCCCAAGTAAACCTTAGAATTAATCTTATGAAAATGTTTCCTAAAAGATATTAGGATTTATTTTTATATTTAAGCATGTATTCATTTTTGTCATAATCACACAACCAAACACTTAACGAATTAGAAGTAAAATAAAATATTCTGATAAAAGCAAATCTAATCGTTTAACTGTCCAGTCGTGACGAATATTCTATCATAGGCTTGGCAAGTACACGCATCTCCTCCACTAAAGCCAAGGAATAACAAGTCTAAAGCGGTAAAAAGGGTTTGTAGTTTAAGGGTTAATCATTCTCCTTAATCTCTATCGATCTCAAATTCCCGAAAAGGCGACAAAATAAAAAATACATGATCGAATCCACGAACACGATACTTGCAATTGCTCAAATCCTTAACTCGAATAGGCTAAAGATAGGACCAAGTAATCTTCACCAATAATATTATATCAAAAAGGGCAACAAAATCATAAATACATAGCCGAATCCACGACTACGATACTTAAGATTGCTCAAATCCCTAATCTCAATAAATCAAAGGTTTGGATAAAGAATGATATAGGGTATGGATAATATTTGGGATACAAATTGGTGTAAAATGAAAAATAAACAAAACAAATAAATTAAAATCCTAAGTGTGGTTAATCACTATCCCAACCATCCCATGAATAAGACTCGTATCACTGAATAACTCACGCTTTAACACTTGAAACACACGCTTTAGGTAGACACGAATTATACTCAACAAGATCTCAATCAAAGAATAACCTTTAGTTGGTGTTCCCATAACGTTCAACTCCCATTCAAACCATAGATATAATATACAACAAATAGTGGTGATATCGACCACTTAATACAAAACTTAACATAAGTTGGTTAAAACAAACTTCCAACTTTTCCTTTTTTCTTTTTCTTTTCTTATTTTTTCGATTTTTTTTTTTTTTTTTTTTTTTTGAAACATAAACATAGATGTGTAAAATTTCACCACATCACTATAACGATAACTCTAGATAATTTTTCCATACTTTTCATGACTTCAGAAATAACGGTAGTAGTGAAAGTAGTAAACACCCGAAAAATAAACTCAAAGATATACAATATTTACTTTCACTCCAATTGCATTGTGCAATTTCCTGACCTAACCATAGATAATGAATTACGCACGCGAACACAGGTAATGTAAGGAAACACACTTTGCCTAAAGCAATTAACCAACCACGGATTTCAATCTACAGGGTAGGCTAAGGTGTAAGGGTGTAACGAAACATTATAACAAAGGTATAAGAAACGAAAGGAATGGCTCTGAGTGTTTTTCTAGGGGTATCTTACTCTAAAAATGAGAGTAACAAAAGGGTTTATACGGGGGTTAACTAACCAGTGTAGTTAGCTAATAACACATAACATATAATAGGCTATTTGGGTGTAATCATAGAAATTTACCAATTTAGACAAGTCATTCCAATTATATAAAATAATACTTATTATGGTGGTCTCGAATAGTATACAAGCCAAGTTCTAAAGTTTACAAGTCACCGGCACACTCATAGATTTGTGAATTTTTAAAAATCACAATTTTTGAAAATAACGTCATGTGTGCAGCTATGCAACTTAGACTTTAAACAAAAACATGCTAAAAATTTTAAATTTTGATATATTAAGCACATTTTAAGCATATTTTGAAAAGTTTAGGACAAGTAAGTGTTCTAATTCTCCAATCCCCCCACTTAAGTTAAACAACGTCCTCGTTGTTTGTATCAAAGGTTAAAAACTGGAAAATAAAAGAATTAGAACAGAAAAACTCCTCTGAGATTTGCTCGGTATGATCCTCCATTATTTGTATGAGCAAAAATCAACTTCCTCGTGGATGAGAACGTTTAAGCTTCATATTTGATGTATCCACAGGAAATGCAGGAATCTATAATACCACCAAGACTTTAACATACCTGAGTTAAGAAAGGTTCAAACTTTCATAATACATTAGTAGTTAGTAAAAATAAAACTTAAAAATTAAAACTGAAAATCATCAGGTCAGTCGATGCGCCGTATCTTATGGAAGAAGATACGCCGTATCGAGCCTGGAATAAATACGAATCAGAATAGAAGATGCGTCGCATCCTTAACCAGGGATGCGCCGCATTAAAATAAACTGATAAAAAGTTTTAAAGTTAAAAATAAAAAAAAATGCTGAAAATAAAGTAAGATATGACCAGTGCAGGAGATGCGTCGCATCTCAGGATTGAGATGCGCCGTATCCTCTGCGGGCCTGACTGACTCGACACAGAACAGAATAGTAAAAAATTTTCCGGGTTGTCTCCCGGTCAGCACTTGTCTTTATTCCAGAGTCTTCAAGTTAGACTCACGTTCAGCTCTTTATTTTGTTCTTGTCACGGTCCACCCTTCTTCTTTCATCCGAAAGAGGTTCCCGTATAGCTTCGCAACATTTTCTTCCGTTCGACTTAATCTAGGATAACTCTTGGTCTTCGTCGCAACATATTCCTCATCTGGTCCCAAAGAGTATTTAATGACTTTAAATTTTTCAGAAATAATCATGGGTGGCTTATTATAAGGGATCCCAAGTAGTTGACACTTTCTTTTGATGAATTCTTCTTCGTCTTTATCAACAAACTTAAAATAAGGATCCTTAATCAAATACTCATCAAGTTCATCAATTAATGACTTATTGTAATCATCATCTTGAATTGCCTCCCACTCTCTTTCCAATTCCCATTGTAAGCGTCGACTAAGCTTCGTGTAATCATCAAATTGTTCATGCACCCATTCCGAGAAAGTAGTATTCGATGTTCCCTTTAGCTCTTTCAAGTATTCGATTCTACCCTTTTCTTGCAAAGCCTCCGCTTTTTGTGGGCAGTCTTCAACATTTTCATACCACTCATAGTCTTCAAAGGTTACATCGTTTCCAACCCGTTTCATTCCAATTATACTTCCCCCATTACAGGTTCCATCATTCTTATAATCACAGGTCGGCCATACACTACTCCCATCCTTGAAAAAGAAAGGTGTACAAGTGTGATTAATGTGCTCAAATTCCCATGGTTTATCCCAAACCCATGGTATTTGGTCATTCCATTCGTAGTACCAGGTGTTTTTGAAATCATCATAAGTTTTGAATCCTGGTAGATCTCCAGTTAGTACATCAGCGTCGACTTGAAGAAGGTAATTAAATTCTTTGAATTGTTTGCACAAAGGTGTCTCATAATTGAACAGATCAATGTCTATGCTGAATAATTCTTCAATGCCCTCATCGATTGTTGAATCATTAAGTGACGACCCATAGTAGCTCTCTACTTCTTCATCTTCCCCTCTCATCCAATATACCCATAACGCATCTTTAGTAGCTCGATCCATGCTCTTATGGTTATTGAACTTACTAGCCAACCAATCTGAAAAATCAACATTGTTAGGATCGTGGTCAACGTCAAAGCAAGCTTTTCCAATCATTTTCCTCCTTATCTCCATGAACTCGTTAAATTGTTCCCTAAAACTCCGTGTCAACCATGAGGTCACAATGCGTTTGATTTCATTCACAGGAGCAAATTTAGGATTACCGTATTTAAGTTCAAGCCATTCTTCGAGGGAGATGTCCATCAACCTTACCAACCTGCCATGAAATATTAACTCCGACACAGCATAAATTCTTTCATCGTCCAGATAGTTCTCATTTAATCTCCAGTACTGTTCGGAATAAGGCATGTAAGAGATTTGTATAGGTTGGATATTGCCTCCACCACAGCTTTTATTGCTTGAGTTCATGTATTCAATTTGGAATTTCCCATCATTCTCTTCGATAATAGTCCAAGTCAATCCTTTAGATTCAATGATGGGCCATAAGAGTAGCAATTCATCTTCAATGTAGCTCATTAGTAAATCATAAGAGAATATCCCATCTTCAATATTGCATAAGCGTTTAAATTCCTTATAAGTAGCTTCAAGAGGGGTTTCCCAAGAAAATAAATCGGCATCAATCATGAGCACATTGAAGTTGACATCATCAAAAACTTTCACTTCGAATGAATCCGAAAGCAAGAGTTCCTTAGCAAGATATCCGTTCATTGACATGTCTTCCATAGCAAAACCTGACATCATAGGTAAAATCGTAAGTAGGATTTGTTCGCTAGAAGAGAAATCAATGAATATAGAAACGGATATAAGAATAAAAATAACTGATATCTGCAGATGATGCGCTGTATCCAAAAAGTTGGATATGCCGTATCTTATAATCGTTAAAATTTAATCAGACTTTATTCAGAAAATAGATACGCTGCTTATAAATTAGAATGCGCCGTATCAGTTTTAATTATCAAAAATCGATATTTATTTAAAATTAAATGCGTCGTATTAACAAAAGTTAATGCGCCGTATTTTCGTTACGTTTCAAAATACAAGATTTTTGATTCAGAAAGATGCGCCGTATCGATAAAGATCGATGCGTCGTATCTGTTTAATAATTTGAAAACTTTTTTTAATTAAAATAATACATGCGCCGTATCTGCTAAAGTAGATGCGTCTTATCGCGTTATCGCTTAGAAAAAATTTCTTATTAAAAACAGATACGCCGTATCTTGGGGAAAGATGCGTCGTATCGAATTAATTAAACGCGTTGTATTTTATAAAAATTAAACGCAATACGCCGTATCTATGAAAATAGATGCGCCGTATCTTTTGAATATGCTCAGTACAATGATAGCAGAATACAGAAAATACGAAAAATAAAAACAAAAATAAAAATAAACGAAAATAAACAAAAAAAAAAAAACAAATAACACACAAAACAGAAAATACGCAAAATAATACAATGAATGCAATTTACCCTAATGTACAACAGAGTTAGGGTTAAAATCTAAAAATTAAAAAGAAAAACCTAATTAAAATACTAATCAAATTAACAGATAATAACAATTCACTCCCCGGCAGCGGCGCCAAAAACTTGATGCGTGCGTGCATATGCTCTAATTTATACCCACGGTATGTCGTTGTAGTTTTAGCAGTATTCAAGTTTTAAATTTATATTTAGCCGACTTATCAATATCACACACACTTTAACGAGCAATGTACCCGGTCAGTATGAATATAATGGTAAGTAGAGTGTCGATCACTAAGAGTGGAACGTATTATCTAGTTATCTTAATCAGTATTTTAATATCTTAAGTTAGCTATACAACCTAATCTAACGCAAGGGGGTTCAGGCTGAGAGACTGGCACGGTTTGGTTGCAATTAAATAATAAACTAAACTAATGAGCACGAATCAGCGAGTAGCACACACGTAAACAGATAAATACTCGAGACAGTAAGAAGACCTGTCCTGATAGTTAAGTAGCTTGTCACTTGTTTTATTGCTAGTTTTATATGAAGTGTATAGTTCGATGCAACGCACCGAGATTAAGTCCTTTCTCGTTGGTTCTAATCTTATCGGCGAGTAAACCCTTAATGATTACTTATGACTATCCTATTTATCTTTCTTCCTACTTTTCTAGAGACGATAGAATGCATAGGCGATCTAATAAATAAGCGAGGGCATAGGCATGGCGACCCGATCAACGCTCAGCTAGACACAGAGGTTATCAATGCACTAATAAAAGTCACCAAAGACATCAACATATAAACTTTAATTAATGGGAAAGCAGTTTTAAGGGAGTGCAACCTTTCCGTTGTCACATTACACAAGCCACCAATCCTGATGAATTAAAGTTTACTAATACAATAAAACAAAACTACTTAATGAATTAAATACATGCAGGACCTTCTTACAGCTCTTGTATCTTCGTTCAAGGTGTGTCTTGTGCTGCTACTTCGACTGAATTCGGCCTTAGGTTTCTGTGGTCTTCGGTCTTCTAAAACTAGGGCTCCCGAAATTCGTCTGGTCTTGGGGTATTTATAGTTTCTGTCTGAGGGTAAGATGCGGCGCATTGACTTAACTTCGCGTGGGGTCCAAGATTAATATATTCAGGAATATTCGTACACCGCCAGAAGATGCGGCGTAACTCCATTCTTAGATGCGGCGCATGTCTTCTTGTATCTTGGATCGTATCTTGTGAAATCTTGATAGTGATGCGCCGTATGTAATAAGTAAGATGCGGCGTATCTGGAGCAGAATGTCTTGATCTTGTACATTTCAGTAGACTCTTAACTTCTTGCTTGTTTTGCTCCATAATTAGTCCAAAATCGCCAAGTTTCACATAATACTTGTTTTTACCTGAGAATTACAAAAGTAAACATTAACGTATCAATTCTCACAGATAATATAATAAAACAAGTCAAATAAATAGGATAAATGATAGTAATAAAATGTACTTATTTGAGTTCATCATTGAGGTTAGCCAAGTCTAGGAGGGTATTTGTGGTTGAGATTAATTGTAGCCGTGGTTTAGTTGATTGTCTTGTAGTCGATATGTGTTAGCCGTGAGTTGGTTGGATTATGGTTGAGTCGAAGTGATTATTTAGTGTCGAAGCTATTATTGAATGTTAGTTTTTAGTCGTGGATAATTGTTTTGGAAATATTGGTCTAACGGCATTCACGGCGAATGTCGTTATGTGTACCATGACACATAAAATGTTGTGGGGACTTGTATATATTTTAGTCTAAACGAAATGATTTTTGAGTCGTTAACGAGGTTTAGGTAATCTCGAGATTGGTCGTGTACGTTTATGTCAAAATGTATTGTTTGGGTTATTTTGGTTTGGTTAATGGGCTAAGGAGCCCGTTAACATAAATTGAGTCATACGGTGACATTGGGCCCAAAGCCCAACAGCGTGTGTTAATTATGTTTTATATTTGTCGTTAATTGTTTTATTTAGCATTTACTAACTTAACTTATTTTTGTTTTTTTTATCGATGATGTTTCGGATGCTATTTGGGAGTACTTGGATACCGATATGGGATTTGGAACATTTGTTACTATTACCACCGGTACAAAATAGCCGATAAACCCGACACTAATATTCACGCGAATAATAACGACGGATAATTATATGAAACTTGTAAAATATGTAATAATTGTATTTAATTTGTAAAACTTGTAATTTGTATTTAAATTGTATAAATTTGTAATAATTTAGTTGGTTGTAACAATTAGAAATTGTTATTCAATAAGTCGTAACGACTTGGTAAACATGGTATAAACGGATAAATCATGTCCAAATTTTATAAAAACTATTTTTATAACTTAAACAATTGTGATTTCTATTTATCAAATTGTTAACATAATAAACATTTATCAAATAAATGATTCTTTTCTAAACCATAACGTTTTCACAACTATTTGGGTTACCGGGTAAAACACCGAAACAACATGTTGACGTTTTATTTATTATTTCTCTTTTTATCTCTTATTTCTGTAACACCCCAACCCGACAAGGGTCAAAATGCCACATTATGGTGTTAATCAGAACATACAAACGCAAGCGGAAGACTTATAAACATAATAATTACAAAGGTATTCTAAGATGATAATACAATACTAACTCTAAACATGTTGAGTTCCAAAACTGAAGTATAAAACCAAACTAAATTTAACTGAAGCTATATCTAAGTCTAATCCAGAAGCAAATGGGTATCTATCGTCAGGGTGGTCCACTAAGAGCTCCTATGCACTCTTCCCTCAATCCCACCTTCTAACGTAAAACCTGCCGCAGGAAAAGAAATGCGGCTGAGCTTAAAAAGCCCAGTGAACAGATATAAACAAAACGAATAATCGAACATATATAAGTATAGGGAAAAGGAACATCAGCTCCTGCTGAACGAATATCATCTGCTAAACGAATAAGAGATTAAGGATCAACTTAACAAAATGTCATATACCATAAGAAGCAAATCATAGCGAAACATAAGGAGATCATAATGAAGTCAAAGGAATCAAATAGAGAATAATAATCATATAACAGAACAGAACAGAAATGCCCACATGCTTAGTCACATAATCACATCATATCATATCCATATATCCGTCAAATCATAAGTTGTACAAAGAGGGGAGACCTCTCAAGTACCAAATGGAGTAGCTAGCTCCCAGAAGTGAGGGAATGCATGGCACGGACCAACCAATCACTAACCATATCCAGAATAGAACAGAACAGACCTAGGATGCATCCATACGCCCCCTGCAAAACAAATCATATATATACACCTGCTCATGACAGGCATATACACATATCATAATGGCCAATGTGCACAAATATCATAACAGAACAGAAGGGGACGCCATGGATCAATCACACCTCCACAGAAAGTGTCATGCCATTGGTGCCTCAATGACATGGCCATGGTACCTCCATGGCTAGGAATACAGATACAAAAGCTCGGGCAACAGAACAGAACAAATCATATCATATCATATCATATCAAGTCATCATATCATATCTAATCAGAGCATATCAAACTGATCGGAAACATATCAAAGCAGATGGAGAGCAAACGAATATCACATCAACGAATAATAAAACGAATATCAATCCAAAGGATCATATCAAGGGAATCATAGCAAAAGCACATATCAAACGGATCATATCAAACGGAATCATATCAAACAGAATCATATCAAACGGAATCATAACAGAGAAAATAATCAAAGTCAAGGATCGAGAAGTC
This sequence comes from Artemisia tridentata subsp. tridentata, assembly GCA_021014915.2. Lineage (NCBI taxonomy): Eukaryota > Viridiplantae > Streptophyta > Magnoliopsida > Asterales > Asteraceae > Artemisia > Artemisia tridentata. The sequence continues at coordinate 189,790,837 of CP139506.1, read as the reverse complement.
ATGAGAGAAAATAACCTTACTGAGAAAGGGTAGAATATCTGTACCTCAAACCGCAATGAAACCATATGTGAAAACACAAGGATCAGAAGTTACTCCTTCTTCAGCGAATCTACACGAATTATTGATCATCTTATTATTTAAGAACCATTTCCTAAGTTATTACTGATTCATCACTTGTTGTTGAGCAGATTAACATATTAGGGTTTCTTTCTATTTTAGAAACTTTCCATTTTTTTGTAACTTTCCATAATTAGTAGCTTCCCAGATTTAGCAGGTTTCCATAACTAGTAAGTTTCCAGATTTAGTAAGTTTCCAAAATTAGTAACTTTCGTAACTTCGGGTCACAATTCATAATTAATCCACGTAGGGTTTCATTCTCGAAATTAGGTTAACATATTACCCATCATATCATGATTATCACTTAAGTACCTTTTAGAGTTCAAACACATCAATTGATATGAATTTACAAGACCTTTATTTCCTTAATAAATTTCTGATTTTAGTATACTTTAACCTTCACTTAACGAATTTCAAATCATGCCAAGACCCCAATCCAGAAGCTACAATAATTTACACATGTACCTATATATCCTAATAGATTACATGAATTTTCCCAGAATTTATTTCCAAGTGCAAACACCATTTCAAAAATCGTTTACCCAAACATGTCCTGAAAGTGAACTAGAGGTACACCCTAAAAGTTTGCATTTATTAGACCCGATTGAACACTTCAGAAAATTCCTCAACAATTCCAGGTAGTCACGCATAACTTACATATCACCCCTGTAAAAGGAGAGCTCTTAACTCCTTATAGTTTGAAAACTAAATATTAAAAACACCAACTGAATTTCAGACTCGATTTCTCAGCTTTGACACATAATCTCCCAAAAATCAAAAGACCATCCTCCCGACCTCCGATGGCTATAAAACTTAATATCCAGAGAGTAAACATCCCAAAATAAGTTTTAGAATCAAGATTCACAAAAAAACACGTTGGTATTATAAATATAGACCCCTTGCAAAACAACCTAAATTCTGGACAGTACGTAATTGAGACAACAAACGACCCTATCCTAAACTCTTTTTAACCCATTTTAATGCGCATGGTATTAGATGTTTCCAAACAAAATTAGACACGGGTTTAACACATGTTTATACCTTTCTTGTCGACACAAAGCCACACACACATCAAATACAAAACAACGAGGTATGGACCTCACATAAAATCATAAGACCAAAAACCCTACGCCCCTCGTTATACACATGTACGCCCCTCTCTATTAATTTTAGGGTTACCAGATTGTAAGTCACATTTAATGAGTTATTAATGATTACATTAGGGCTTATAATTTATGATTAGGGTTTGTAGTAAAACTGATTCGATTGGAGAGTAACAAGAAGTCGACACACACATGTTTCATTATTTTATGGGGCGTATGACCTCTCATACATATGTTTATTATTAACGTGACTTATAATTAGCATAACATGTTTTCAGATCTGATTAGCATGCATATATGTCATATAAAGAGTGAAAGAAAAGAGGATGATTAGGAGTACCTTTAGGCCGATTAAGGGATGGATAAAAAAAGAGAACAAGGGCACGAACAGGTCAACAACACACTCCAACAATTTTGCTATGAATTTCCAAGCTATAACACCTTCGTCTTCTTGAACGTTGGAGAGGAAAACAATTGGTTTTGGTCTGTTTAGGGTTCGGTATTTGTGGGAGAGAAAGAGGCCGAATGGTAGGTGTTGAATGAGAGGGAAAAAAAAAGAACGCGTGGTAATTAGGGGAATGATGTGCCGTGTTTATTGAGAGAATTAAGGAAGAAATGTGATCTTCTAAATCTTCAATTTGATATCTTTTTAATACTTATCTAATGCCAAAATGTGTGAAATAATATTACAAATGTATAATCGGTTCTAGTAGTGACATAGAAAACGTGTGATATGTATCAAATATAGGGGTGTGTCGTTCTTAAATATAACTTCGGTATAGGATTTTTTATTTTATTTTGCAACTTAACTCATAACATAAGTGTTTAAACTTTAAGTTATATTCGTATAAATGTTCAAATGATATTCAGATTTTTCAGGTCGTTATAATTCTTCCCCTCTAAAAAGAAAAATTTCTTCCTCGAAATTTGAAGTCGCAAAAATTAGACAGAGACGTACCAAATCACGAAAAGAAACTGACCATAAATAGCCTCACACTCGGAGAGGTTCTTCCAAAAGATTTTAACAAACGGAAAAATTTCTCATGACTCGATCCAGACAAACTAGGATAGCCTCGGCTCTCCATCAGAACACAAATCATAACAAATCTGATCCAACGAATACGAAACAAATACGTAGCAGATGACAGTTGTAATCTCACAAAGAGATACATGAAACACATATACACACGAGGCAATTACGGAGGTAGTGCTAAATGATAAAACTTCACCACTCTATCTAGATTCTGAATGAACTAAGGAACATGCTAATAATCAGAGAAGCACATACCGAAACATCAAATGTATCAAGAGTTTCATAAAGAGATGGGTAACATATTCGTATTGACAATCAATTAAGCACATATTGGAATATCAAAACATATCTGAAGACATAATGGAACAGGTGGAATAATCGTACGGATAAGAACGAATCTAAGGTCTAACGTATTGCGAACTAAATCTTCCTTATATTCCAAACGTCTAACTCTTCTGTACTGAAACATCATACGGAACACACCAATTCCCAGTCTAAAGTTTCAAATTTCTCTTCCACAATGATAACTAATCTAGTAGTCATTGTAATCAACTCTGGACCTTCAATAAGTAATTCTCTGACTTAATTCAACCAAAAGGTGTTCTACATCTCCGTTCATACAAAACTCTGAAAGGAAACCCTTGCCACTAGCATGCCATTTGTCTTAGTGAGCAAACACAACCAGACCCAGCACTTTTCAAATTTCTCGCTCAACACATCTTCCAATGTTCGAATAGTTGTTTTGCTTATCCATCAGTCTTGGCGGTGCAAAACATTACTAAACTTGAGTCATGTTCCTCAAGCATTCAGTAGTTCTTCCTATGAATGTGAAGTAAAACGCGAATCTCTGACACGATCACTTCAGGTGCGCCATGTAGCTTAAATAATTTTCTACCGAAAGAAATCTCTATCAATCTTCCAGGTGAGCTAACTAAGTCAACCGATCCACTACAACTTAATTTGTGTTTTCCTTCCTAAATGTGCGCGGAAATCCCGTTACAAAGTTCCTGAAATTTAGTCCCACTTCCACATAAGAACATCCAACGCGAAAGAAAACCACTTGTACGCTTATGCTAAATCTTAACCTGTCGACACGCTAAACATTTCACCACTAATATAGTCACAATCATCTTCATACCATTCCATCAAAATTCTGTTTCAAGTCTCTATGCATAATAGTACAACTAAGATGAATAGAGCAAATAGAACTGTGTGCTTCAATCAAAACCGCTTCCTTCAAGTCTTCTGACATAGATCATATTCCACCGTCTTGCTTCTGAGCTTCTTCATGTCTGTCATAAATCACTCCTAAGTCATGTGTTGGATAGTTCACTTCCTACGGTTCTAGCTGTATTGATGCCTAACCAACAATCTTCCCGTGTTATAACATAGAGCTTCTTCTGTCGTAGAAACAAATCTCTTTTTAGCTTTTCAAAATTTTCCTCTCATTCTTCATCCCAACAAAAAATTTTCTTTGAAAATTATAACATAGAGCTTCTTTTGTCGTAGAAATTTCAACACAAAATATGAAGATGATCCCCATGTTTCTCTTTCATCTCTGAATACACCAAGATGCCATACTATGACAATTTTCCAAGTATTCATGAAAGACACGATTTATCAAGTCCATAGGAACATTCGGAGCAGTAGCAAATACGATTGGCATCACTAATACTCACAAAGACCATAACGAATACGAAAGGCAATTCTAGGAGCATCTTGCTCCTTTACACGAAACTGAAAATAAGGAGATCTAAAATCAAGCATTGAGAAAATTCACCCCCAGAAATTAATTAATCAAATCATAGATTCGAAGTAACGGATAACGGTTCCAACCACAATACTATTCAGCTTCCAGAATTCAATACATAACCTTATACCATCATCATTCTTCTTCACAAATAAAGCTGGAGCACAACACAGATACACACTCAGATGGATAAAACCACTTCCTAGAAGTTGGTCCTTCAGTAATCTACATTCAACTGATGTCGTTTTAATACGTATTTTCAGAATTAGGCAAAACGCCTTTCTATGCTGACAGAATTCTCACTCAAATAACTTACTGTTCTCAGGTACTTCTCAAGACAACCTATGATCCCAATAAGTTCAAGTTATATGGTGTAACTATTATCACGTTGGCCAGACGTCATAATACTTTCATCATATACACATGCCTTTATTGCAATTACATTCTACCTTGAGTCGTGACTAAACAGATTCTCATAATCAGATCAAAACATCTTCACATTCAGATGGTAATCTTGGTAATTCATTAAACAATACATCGCTAACATTTCAAACAACTGAATAACTCTTGAGGCGAGTTCATAAAATGAAGTATCTTCACAACCGTGAGGGATTAACGTACGAGTTTTCAAAGCAAAGGTGATCATAATTGTTTACCAGGTTGGGAAACATGGTACAGAATTTTGAGTTTCTCAAATCGCCAAAGAATACAAATCTAATATGACTGTTGTTAGAATCTCGATGCTTAGTCAATAAATCCATATCCAGAATAAAATCGAATCAAACATTCCCAAAGGAAACAGATTAGCAGAACGGAACTTATCTTCAAATATCTTCAAAACGTACTAGACAATTCCGATACTCGCGATGGATAATCACAAGATTTCTCATAGAGATGGAACTAGGTATAGCAAATTCTAATAGTGCAGAGGGGACCTCAATATGCTTAGCAATAGCAAAAGAAACCACATAATGTGTCTAACACATCAGATTCATAAATATACAAATTCTCTGAACGAACGAAAAGGCATCTAAGTGAATGACAAACTAATCAGAGATCAAAATTCGTAAGAATACGGTCACATTAGAAAATGCAACCTGTAAGGCATTACTGTAAAAGTCTCAAAGCATTCTAAACTTATTTGATTTCTAAATTTATGTTGCATATCCTGATAAATTTTCTAAATCTCTGGAACGAATTATCTTATAAGGGCTTAGCTTAAAGCAAAGGCACAAATCAGAGTGACGCAGAAGAAGATAGATAACTAATGGCTTATCATATAATCTACCCAATCCTCACCGGGCATAACTGAAGTTCCAACCGGGGAAAACCTAAAGCAAATCCTTCAAAGGTCATTCCATAAGCTCCTATGGTGTATACCTAAGGGTACAAATCTTCACAGGCCATAACTTATGAACTACAAGTCGAAGCCTGAGCTCTGATACCATAGTTGTAACACCCCAACTTGACAAGGGTCAAAATGCCACATTATAGTGTCAATCAGAACATACAAACGCAAGCGGACGACTTATAAAGATAATAATTACAAAGGTATTCTAAGATGATAATATAATACTAACTCTAAACATGTTGAGTTCCAAAACTGAAGTATAAAACCAAACTAAATTTAACTGAAGCTATATCCAAGTCTAATCGAGAAGCAAATGGGTATCTATCGTCAGGGTGGTCCACTAAGAGCTCCTATGCACTCTTCCCTCAAATCCCAGCTTCCAACCTAAAACCTGCCGCAGGAAAAAAAATGCGGCTGAGCTTAAAAAGCCCAGTGAATAGATATAAACAAAATGAATTATCGAACATATATAAGTATAGGGAAAAGGAAAATAAGCTCCTGCTGAACGAATATCATCTGCCAAACGAATAAGAGATCAAGGATCAACTGAACAAAATGTCATATACCATAAGAAGCAAATCATAGCGAAACATAAGGAGATCATAATGAAGTCAAAGGAATCAAACAGAGAATAATAATCATATAACATAACAGAACAGAAATGCCCACGAGCTCAGAAAGCATGCCACATGCTTAGTCACATAATCACATCATATTATATCCATATATCCATCAAATCATAAGTTGTACAAAGAGGGGAGACCTCTCAATCACTAACCATATCCAGAATAGAACAAAACAGACCTAGGATACATCCATACGCCCCCTGCAAAACAAATCATATATATACACCTTCTCATGACAGGTATATACACATATCATAATGGCCAATGTGCACAAATATCATAACAGAACAGCAGGGGACGTCGTGGATCAATCACACCTCCACAGAAAGTGTCATGCCATTGGTGCCTCAATGACATGGCCATGGTACCTCCATGGCTAGGAATACAGATACAGAAGCTCGAAACAGAACAGAACAAATCATATCATATCATATCAAGTCATCATATCATATCTAATCAGAGCATATCAAACTGAACGGAAACATATCATAGCAAATGGATAGCTAACGAATATCACATCAACGAATATCATTCCAAAGGATCATATCAAGGGAATCATAGCAAAGGATCATATCAAATGAAATCATGTCAAACAGAATCACATCAAATAGAATCATAACAGAGCAAATAATCAAAGTCAAGGATCGAGAAGTCATGAGAGAAAACACCCTTATTGAGAAAGGGTAGAATATCTGTACCTCAAACCGCAATCAAACCATATCAGATAACACAAGGATCAGAAGTTACTCCTTCTTCAGCGAATCTACACGAATTATTGATTGTCTTATTATTTAAGAACCATTTAATAAGTTATTACTGATTCATCACTTGTTGTTGAGCAGATTAACTTATTAGGGTTTCCTTCTATTTTTAGAAACTTTCCATTTTTTAGTAACTTTCCATAATCAGTAGCTTCCCAAATTTGGCAGGTTTCCATAACTAGTAAGTTTTCAGATTTAGTAAGTTTCCAAAATTAGTAACTTTTGTAACTTCGGGTCACAATTCATAATTAATGCACTTAGGGTTTCAGTATCAAAATTAGGTTAACATATGACCCAATATATCATGATTATCATTTAAGTACCTTTTAGAGTTCAAACACATCAATTGATATGAATTTACAAGACCTTTAGTTCCTTAATAAATTTCTGATTTTTGTATATTTAACCTTCACTTAACGAATTTCAAATCATACGATGACCCCAATCCAGAAGTTACAATAATTTACACCTGTACCTATATGTCCTAAGAGCTTATATGAATTTTCCCAGAATTTATTTCCAAGTGAAAACACCATTTCAAAAAGCGTTTACCCAAACATGTCCAGAAAGTGAACTGGAGGTACATCCTGAAAGTTTTCATTTATTATACCCACTTGAACACTTCATAAAATTCCTCCACAATTCCAGGAAGTCACACATAACTTATATATCACCCCTGTAAAAGGAGAGCTCTTGACTCTTTATAGTTTGAAAACTAAAAATCAAGAACACCAACTAAATTTCAGACTCAATTTCTTAGCTTTGACATTTAATCTCCCAAAAATCAAAAGACCATCCTTCCGACCACCCATGGCTAGAAAACTTAATATCCAGAGAGTACACATCCCAAAATAAGTTTTAGAATCAAGATTCACATAAAAACACGTTGGTATTATAAATATAGACCCCTTGCAAAACAACCTAAATTTTGGACAATACGTAATTGAGACAGCAAACGACCCTATCCTAAACTCTTTTTAACCCATTTTAATGCGCATGGTATTAGATGTTTCCAAACAAAATTAGACACGGGTTTAACACATGTTTATACCTTTCTTGTCGACACAAAGCCACACACACATCAAATACAAAACAACGAGGTATGGACCTCACATAAAATCATAAGACCAAAAACCCTACACCCCTAGTTATACACATGTACGCCCCACTCTATTAATTTTAGGGTTACCAGATTGTAAGTCACATTTAATGAGTTATTAATGATTACATTAGGGCTTATAATTTACGATTAGGGTTTGTAGCAAAGCTGATTCGATTGGAGAGTAACAAGAAGTCGACACACACATGTTTCATTATTTTAAGAGGCGTATGACCTCTCATACATATGTTTATTTTTAATGTGATTTATAATTAGCATAACATGTTTTCAGATCTGATTAGCATGCATATATGTCGTATAAAGAGTGAAAGAAAAGAGGATGATTATGAGTACCTTTAGGCCGATTAAGGGATGGATCAAAAAGAGAACAAGGGCACGAACAGGTCAACAACACACTCCAACAATTTTGCTATGAATTTCCAAGCTATAACACCTTCGTCTTCTTGATCTTTGGAGAGGAAAACAATTGGTTTTGGTCTGTTTAGGGTTCGGTATTTGTGGGAGTGAAAAGAGGCCGAATGGTAGGTGTTGATTGAGAGGGAAAAAAAAGAACTCTTGGTACTTAGGGGAATGATGTGCCGTGTTTATTAAGAGAATTAAGGAAGAAATGTGATCTTCTAAATCTTCAATTTGACATCTTTTTAATTCTTATCTAATGCCAAAATGTGTGAAATAATATTACAAGTGTATAATCGGTTCTAGTAGTGACATAGAAAACGTGTGATATGTATTCAATTTGATATCTTTTTAATTCTTATCTAAGGCCAAAATGTCTAAATCTTCAATTTGATATCTTTCTTCTCTTATTCTTATTCGTTTGTCATTTCCTTTTCGTTTCTTGATTCTTTTCTATGTGTTTGATTGTGTTTCGCTGACTTTCATCGTCTTACGTGATTTAATCTTGAAACTATATTTTCTAAAAACCACACGGGAAACAAAACCTTTTATTCAACAATATGAGTATTCCACAAACATTATTGTTATATATTACTTTTCAAGTATAATTTTCTAAGACATATTATCTAAATAACTAGGTTGTGCTGAGGCTTATCTGTTGTGCTCTACTGTCTGATCGTATTGTGATATCTTGTTCTTCTACTACTAAGGTATGATTCATAGCCCCACTTTTACCTTTAAAGTTTTTTATAAACCCATGGGGGAGATACATACTACTTACGTTTTATGAACACAATTGTTTAAATGCATGCTTTCCTGATTATGATGCTTATGCTAATTACCGTTATTGCCACCAGCATGTCCCTTTATCATGAACCATTAATCACTTGGGAGTGAACGCGAATATAGTGTATAGGCCTATAGGACTGACGCACCCCACTATGTTGACCGGATAGGCAACACATGTGTGCTATATTCGAATTACCTAGGTAGACGGCAAACTACCTACTTGAGCTCAAATTAGAGATTGTTATTATTGATTACATCAATGTTATTGATGCCGGTTAACATTTTGCATTTCATGAGCTTAGCAAAGTATAAGACGCTTTACCCGATATTTGTATTTGTTACTAATATCATCTAGACTTTATAAATCTTGTGTTCAACTATTTATTTTTAAACCTATGAATTTCACCTAACCTTTGTGTTGACTTTTTAGCATGTTTATCTCAGTTATTTAAAGTATTGCTTTTCTGGCTTTGGAGTGGCATGAACACTATTGATGGCTATCTACTTTCTTTTTCCTTCATAATTACCGTTCAAAAAACCTTTAAACTATTTATGTCTTTTGAGTGCTTTGCACTGTTGGGAACCTTTTTGACTTGGGCATTTTGCTATAATTTGAATGGTATTTATTTCAAATGGCTCACTTGAGTTCGTTTCTATGGTTGTGGTTGTCTTGTTATGAAGTAACCCCCAACTTTTATTCCGCTGCAAATTAACTTTATTTTACGCTGCAAAACTATATTTTATTCCACTACAAAAACCTATATTTTTTCCGGGGTGTTACAGAATGGTATCAGAGCTACAGTTTATAGAGAAAGAGGTCATGTTTTTCTCGACTATAAACAGTTTTTCGTGTCAAAACAGTTTCACTTCGATAGCCATCATTTCTCCGTGCCACTTTGCTCCTTTATCAACTTTATATGTTATACATATACTAATCCTAGTGGGATTTCACTTATATTGTTTCACTTTATATATAAAAACTTTTTTCTTTTACACTTTGGTTGGGATCTTGACTCAAGGTACTCTTGTAGAGTATCATGTGTGCCCCCGTCTTGCCCGAACAGTTACCGGTTGTACCCGCACCACACATCCCTAGAGAGGATATTGACCCTATTGATGCACGTTACCCTGATGACGAGGAGGACCCGGGGATGGAGGATGATGAGGTAGGTCCCGAGGATATGGATGAGGATGATGATGAGGATGAGGATGATGAGGATGATGATGATGATGATGATGTGGATCCAGAGGAGGAGGATCAGGAGGTTCTTCCACGGCCCCCTTCACCAGCATTTTCAGACATTACCTACGAGTCTAGTACGTCGGATGCACTGGGATATGCACTCGCTCTGGATGGGACGTCTGGTCCACCGTCTACTTTTGAGGTTGATGAGTCTTCATCAGCACCGCAAGTTACACCCTCAGAGCTTAGGGCCGAGCTGAGCCATTTGCGTCATGATAATAAGTGGTGTACTGGTTGTTATATGTCCATGTCTCAACGCTTATGTACACGTCAGACAGAGGTCATGGAGCTGTGGAAGCAAATCAGAAGAGACTAGAGGAACATGGAGATGTTTGACTTAGAGATGAATTGTTTTGCTAACAGAGAGAGCACTACTGAGGCGACAGTGACAGAGATGCAGACTTGCCTTACGACATTAGGGAAGAAGATGGAAGAGGTTGAGGAGATGGTGATGCAGTTGGATATGCAAGTTGTTTTCACTGATATAGATGGACGTCAGTATTATGATGATCTTCAGGAGGTGCGAGCTGAGTTGCATAGGCTACAGTGGCAGGTGTATTGGGATAGGATGGAGAAGTTCCATTTTAGCGACAGTATTGATGTTCTAGCCACTTATGGAGATGCACGTCAGTGAGAGAGCTAGAGACCGTCATTTATCATAGTAGTTTAGTAGTTTAGTATGATAATAGTTGTTTGCCATGTACTTACTAAACTGATTAGACTCAGTTAGTGGATTTATAATAAGCTTGTATTGTTTTGCATATCTTGTAAGACTTGTAACAAATATGAAATCTATGATGTATGATGCTGATATACTATTTATGGTGTTGAATGAATGCTATGTTATGATGTGGTCATTTTGTTATTTATTCTTGTGTGTTGTAATTCTAGGATATTAATCAGATACTTATTATGTTGTACACGTGTAACGATTGATAGAATTATGCAGCCTAAGAAGATAATACCAGCTGCCAAGTGAAGCTTGTAGACGACAGCGTGGCCGCAGCGCTTGCGGGATGCGAAGGAACTGGAAGTCAAACAAGTGAAGCTACTGGAGGACGAAACGTGAATGAGAACCGTTTCTGCACCTATAAGGACTTTATGAACTGTAGTCTGATTATGTTTAAGGGGACTGAAGGAGCTGTTGGTTTGACTCAGTGGTTTGAGAAGATGGAATCAGTGTTCTTACGGAGTAATTGTACTGAGGATTGCAAGGTGAAGTATGCGATGGGTACGCTCATGGGAGCTGCCTTGTCCTGGTGGAATTCCCATGCTCAACAGATTGGACTAGGGAATTCTTATAGTACTCTATAGGAAGAGTTCAAGAATGAAATGGTTAAGAAGTATTGTACTCGGAGTGATGTGAAGAGGTTGGAAACTAAGTTTTACTACTTGGCTGTAAAGGGAAATGATCTCGCGACCTACGTTCGCCGATTTCAAGAATTAAGTATTTTGTGCCCCCACATGGTTCCGGATAATGAGACTTTGTTGGAAAACTTTTTTAAAGGATTTTCGTCTAGCATTGAAGGGAACGTGACGTCATATAACCCTCCAACCCTGGATGAGGCCATCGCAATAGCCCAGAGACTTTTGGATCAGGGGATCAAAAATGGTACTGTTCGGATGAGTAGCAACAATGATAACAAGCGAAAGTGGGACGACAACAGAAAGAACGACAACCACAACAACAACCATCAGTACCGTAACAATAACCATCACCACCAACAGAGCATAAGACAAGAGGTCGTCAAAGCTTATGTGGCTGCACCAGCACAAGGTGGAGGTTATGCTGGGAATCACCTGTTCTGTGATGAGTGTAAGCAGCATCACACAGGACCGTGCACAACTAAGTGTAAGAATTGTCATAAGGTGGGTCATATTGCTAAGCACTGTAAGAGCAGGACTGTGGCTACTGGGAGTAACTTGCAGCCTGTGGTGACTTGTTTTGGATGTGGAGAACGTGGACACTATAAGAATCATTGCCCTAAGAACAATGGACAGCAAGTGGAAGGCGCTCGTGGTAGAGCATATGTGATGGGCAATGGAGAGCCACATCAAGACCCGAACGTGGTTACTGGTACGTTTCTACTCAACAATCTTCATGTTAAAGTCTTGTTTGATTCTGGCGCTGATATGAGCTTTGTATCTACTGCAATTGCACCCCTACTTAGTATCGCCCCGACCACCCTAAACACTAGTTATAGCATCGAGCTAGCTAATGGCAACCTAGTAAACACATGCACCATGATCTGAGGCTGTACCCTGACCCTTCTAGATCAACCGTTTCGTATCGAATTTATGCCCATTGAGCTTGGTAGTTTCAACGTGGTCATCGGTATGGATTGGTTGTCCACGCATCAGGCGAGTATCATTTGAGGAAAATGAATTGTTCACATCCCTCTTAATGTCAAAACTTTGATTATCCGTGGTGATCGGAGTGGAAACCGCCTAAACATCATATCCTGTATTAAGACTCTGAAATACATCGAGAAAGGATGTTACGCTTTCCTGGCACATGTAACTAAGAAGAGGTCTGGAAAGAGAAGACTGGAGGATGTTCCGATTTTGCATTATTTTCCTAAAGTGTTTCCTAAAGACTTGCCTAGACTTCCACCGACTCGACAAGTGGAATATCAAATCGACTTAGTGTCGGGAGCTGCACCCGTGGCACGTGCACCTTACTGTTTAGCGCCGACTGAGATGCAAGAACTGTCTAATCAACTACAAGACTTGTTGGACAAAGGGTTTGTCAACCGAGTTCCTCACCCTGGGGAGCACCAGTTTTGTTCGTGAAGAAGAAGGATGGATCATTTAGGATGTGTATTGACTACCGTGAACTGAACAAGTTAACAGTAAAGAACCGATACCCGTTACCTAGGATCGACGATTTATTCGACCAGTTGCAAGGATCTAGCTATTATTCCAAGATAAACTTACGTTCAGGTTACCATCAACTTAGAGTTCGGGAAGAGGATATTCCCAAAATGGCATTCAAAACTCGGTATGGACACTATGAGTTTCGAGTAATGCCATTTGGCTTGACAAACGCACCGGCTATATTCATGGATCTCATGAACCGAGTGTGTAAGCCATATCTGGATAAGTTTGTTATAGTCTTCATCGACGATATTCTGATCCACTCCAAGAGTGAAGAGGAGCACAAGAAACACCTGACGATAATCCTAAATCTACTCAAGGAACAGAAATTGTACGCGAAGTTCTCTAAGTGTGAATTTTGGATTCGCACCGTACAATTCCTTGGGCATGTGATTGACAGCAAAGGTTTGCACATCGACCTTGCAAAGATTGAAGCCATTGAAAACTGGCCGACACCCTCTAATGCTACAGAAATTCATCAATTTTTGGGTTTGACTGGATACTACATGAGATTCATCGAGGGATTCTCCAAAGTAGCTTAGCCGTTAACCAGGTTAACCCAGAAGGACAAGAAGTACAAATGGGGTGAGGATGAAGAAGAAGCATTCCAAACCTTGAAGCGGAGACTTTGTAGTGCACCGATTTTAGCATTGCCGGGAGGGATTGAAGATTTGGTTGTATCCTGTGATGCATCGCATCAAGGATTTGGAGCAGTTCTGATGCAACGACGAAAGGTGATGGTGTACGCCTCATGACAACTTACGATCCACGAGGAGAATTATACCACGCATGATTTGGAGTTAGGAGCCATGGGTTTTGCACTAAAGATGTGGAGACATTACCTATATGTTACAAAGTGTACTATTTTCACCGATCATAAGAGCCTTCAGCATATTTTGGATCAAAAGGAGTTAAATATGAGACACCGACAATGGTTGGAGTTGTTAAGCGACTATGATTGTGAGATTCGATACCATCCAGGAAAAGCGAACGTCGTAGCTGACGCCTTGAGCCGAAAGGAACGGTTGAAACCATTACGCCTTGAGCCCTGCTTCAATGGACGAAGTTGGATACCACTTTATGGTGGTCTACGAGACTTAATCAAGTACGAGTCTCACAAGTCGAAGTACTCTGTACACCCAGGAGCCAAGAAGATGTATCAAGATCTTAAAAAGATGTATTGGTGGCCAAACATGAAGCCCGACATTGCCGACTATGTCCGCAAGTATCTTACGTACTCTAAGTTTAAGGCCGAGCATCAGAAACCATCTGGACTTCTACAAAAACCCGAGATTCCCATGTGGAAGTGGGAACGGATTACCATGGATTTCATCACTAAGCTTCCGAGAACTTCAAATGGTCACGACGCTACTTGGGTAATAGTCGACCGACTTACCAAATCTGCACACTTTCTACCCATCAAGGAGACATACGGTATGGATAAGTTGACTAGGCTCTACATTAAGGAAGTAGTCTCAAGGCATGGCGTGCCAATCTCTATCATATATGACCGAGACAGTAGGTTTACATCCAACTTTTGGCAATCACTTTAGGATGCCTTTGGAACCAAGCTAGATATGAGTACATCATATCACCCTCAAACCCATGGTCAAAGCGAGAGGACCATTCAGACGTTGGAAGACATGCTCCGAGCTTGCGTCATTGACTTTGGAAATGGGTGGGACACCCATTTGCCGTTGATCAAGTTTTCTTACAACAACAGTTACCATGCGAGTATTAAGGCTGCCCCATTTGAAGCATTATATGGTCAAAAATGCCGATCGCCTGTCTGTTGGGCCGAGGTAGGAGAAGCCCAACTCACCGGACCAGAGATTGTCCGCGAGACAACTAAGAAGATCGTGCAAATTAGGAACCGACTTCAAGCTGCAAGAGACCGACAGAAGAGCTACGCCGACGTTAGGTGCAAACCCCTAGAGTTTCAAGTCGAAGATAAGGTGATGTTGAAAGTCTCACCTTGGAAAGGCATGATACGGTTCGGTAAACGAGGGAAACTGAACCCGAGGTACATTGGACCGTTCAAGATTTTGAACAGAGTTGGTCCAGTGGCGTATAGACTTGAACTTCCACCCGAGCTCAGTAAGGTACACCCCACTTTTCACGTCTCTAACCTGAAGAAGTGCCTATCAGATGAACCACTCGTGATCCCGCTGGAAGAGATTCAGATCGATGAGCAATTGAACTTCATTGAGGAACCCGTCAAAATCATGGACCGCGAAGTTAAGCGACTTAAGCAGAGCCGTATCCCTATAATTAAGGTCCGTTGGAACTCCAAAAGAGGTCCCGAGTTTACTTGGGAGTGCGAGGACGAGTTCAAACGCAAGTACCCTCACCTTTTCCTGAACCCAACTAGTAACGCGAACTAAAATCCGGGACGGATTTCAAAATATGATGTAGGTGCTGTAACATCCGGTAATTTTCCCAAACTTATTTTATTAGCTAAAATATCTATTTTTTAATTTCCTTTAGTTTTAAATTACTTTGAACTTGTTTGGGCTTCGAAAACAGTGAATACATTGCTAAACGTGAGCGTTCTTTATTATTTTAGCCAGCACGACCTAAAATGAACTAAACAAATTGATTTGTTAAATAAATTAAACCCGAGAAAACTATACGTGCGAATACTCAAGTTTATCAGAAAAATTATTTCGGACTCAATGGCGCAAGTCCCGTAAATTAAAACGGAAATTCGATAAGCTAAATGGGGCCCACATTAGTTTTAATATAAGAATAGCCAATTTCCACTTCCTACCCCCTCCCTATATTTACACCGCCGTCCCCCACCCTACCTCCATTTGTCCACATTCGCCCCCTCCCTAGCACATATATATACCCATTTAGGGTTTCCCCTTTTACTAGTAACACCTCACCGGAAAATACTATTCTGGCACCGCAACCACCCTCCGACCAAATTCCGACCACCACCGAAAACCCCCCGACGCTTAGATCGAAGCACCCACTTCATTTCTGGAACGTTTGAAGGGCAAAGGAGTACGTTTGGTTGAGTTTGGAGCCACACCGCCGTCACCACCACCTTCACCACCACACGCCGCCACCCATTTCTTCCTTCCCTCTCTCGTAAGTAAGCCCACGCGCCACCACTTTCTTTGTTTCTTCACTTTTATCAAAACCCTAACTAATAAAAATTAATAAAAACATTTTTATAACTAAAACCCATTTAAACATTAATGTTTTCAACCAAAACCATGTGGATCTTTTATGTTTAACTCTCAAATCGTTTGACTCGCTCTGATTCGTGTGACTCGTCTGAGTCAACTCACGATTTGAGTTGACTCGGACCCGTTTCTTATTTATTTGTTGTTTTTATTTATATTTCGGCTTGGATCTATTATTGTGATGATTTATTTTGAGTTTGGTATGTTTTGGTTTGGGTTTGATGTTAGCCGAGTAGTATATATGTCGAGTAGGGTGAGTCGTGACTCGAGGTGAGTCACGACTCATGTTGTTGAGGTTATCCGAGTCTAGGAGGGTATTTGTGGTCGAGTTTGATTGTAGTCGTGGTTTGAGTTGATTGTCTTATAGTCGATATGTGTTAGTCGTGAGTTGGTTGGATTATGGTTGAGCCGAAGTGATTATTTAGTAACGAAGCTATGAGTTTTTGTGATTATTTGTTAGCCGTGGCATGTTATTTGTTGGATTTTATATTGAGTTGATAAGTACAAAAATATTAAGAATAATGAAGCAATTATGAAACTACAAGGGCTTAAATGATAATGAATAAAGTTAATAGTTTTTGTAAACCCTAGATGTCTCTATTATATAAAGAGACACAGGGTATAGGTTTTAAGTGTGTCAAGATGTAAACACCAGTAAAACGTGTGTATGTATGTATAGGCGTGGGTTTATAGAAACGCCTTGAGTGGTTTGTGTTTGTTAAGCCTCAAGGATCTTATGATTCCTGTTAGATTAATAACCGTACTACACTTGATCAAGTAGTATTGGGGCTTATTGTGTTTGTAATTGTATCGTTATAAAGATGATGATGAAGAAAACCTTGTTACAATAACAATTGTTCTTTGATTTATTCCGCTGCATATTATTGTTTTGTTATTGTTATTCCTAGAGCTCAAAATGATCTAAGGAGTTCTATCAAACTCCTTAATTGGTATCAGAGCTCAGGGAGCTCATGATCTAGGGATTTAACAAGGTTTTATTGTCGATGAAGCTACTTTGGATGATGGTATTATCGATATTTAGGGTTTCTATATAAAATTCGTATAGGGTTTGTGTAATAACCCTAATATTGATTACTATTAGTTGTATGTTGCTGCTATATGTGATGTAGCAGAACAGGTTAGTGACACTAAAAAGTGTCGTCTGGATGATTAGTGTTGCTCGCTAATTTATTTTGTTAGTACTGCTGCCATAATAAGTTAGTACTGCTCGCTAATTTTTAGTACTGCTAGTAGTAGTTTGTACTGCCAAGGATGATTAGTGCTGCTATTGGTCGATTAATATTGCTCGTTGTGTTTATGCTGCTACGATTGATCTTAATGCTGCTTGAAGGTGCTTAGTACTGCTACTTAGATAGTTTGTACTGCTGCGTTTCAATTAGTACTGCTGAGTATATTTTAGTGCTGCCAGTTGAAAGTTGCTAATACTGCTGCGTTTGTGCTGCTAGTATGGACTTAAAGCTGCTAGCCTTGTCCGATAAAAGAAGTTTGTACTGCTCATATTTATTGGTTTAATTGGTTACGAAGAAGATTGTTTATCACCTATTTGGAGTTGAAGTAGAGTTTCACAGGTTTGTGTTCTTATCATATCTTAAACGGCCTGCAACGTTTAGAGATAACTTGTTCGTGCTTTAATGTTGTGACAATGACTTGTCAAAATCTAGCAATAGGGATTTGCTATCACTTAAAGGAGTTACATTGTAGTGCTCATTGTCTCATAAAAGATGAGGATTTTGTCAAGAGGTTATAGACTACTTATATATTTGATTTTTGGTATAAGTTCAAAGTCACGTGGATAGTACAAGACATAAGACACAAATTTGGGTTATTCTACTTCTACATCAAGTTCGTTATACTTAATTTTCTTCAACAGTAATCATTACAAGAAGTCTACAGAATTGAAGATTCAAGAAATGGTTAACACATGGATTTCAAGGGAAGCATATTACAGAGTGTTTAATCATTTACATGCACCATTTGAGGGGAAGGTTTTTACTACTGTAAGTCATTATTACTACAGATAGTTTAAGTTTTTATTGTCTTGAATTCATTATTAGTGCAGAAAACTTCATGGAGGGTAATTTAAGACATTGAAAGGCTAGATTAGAAGTGTGATATTGATTTGTGGTTGTGAAAATCAAAGTTGCATCTACTTAGCATCCCCTAGTGGATAATGACAAAAAGAGGAATAAGTACATACAAGTTTTGAAACTTGCAGATCCTTGGTGGTATAGTATGTTATGTAAGTTCACACGAGTTGAGCTTAAGGGGAAGATTGTTTCATTCATGAAAGAACTAGAAGAATGTTTTGTAAATATCAACTAGGGGAAGATTGTTGGGTTTTATATTTAGTTGATAAGTACCAAACAATATTAAGAAGAATGAAGCAATTACGAAACTACAAGGGCTTAAATGATAATGAATAAAGTTAGTAGTTTTTGTAAACCCTGGATGTCTCTATTATATAAAGAGACACAGGGTATAGGTTTTAAGTGTGTCAAGATGTAAACACCAGTAAAACGTGTGCGTGTGTGTATAGGCGTGGGTTTATAGAAACGCCTAGAGTGGTTTGTGTTTGTTAAGCCTCAAGGATCTTATGATTCATGTTAGATTAGTAACCGTACTACACTTGATCAAGTAGTATTGGGGCTTATTGTGTTTGTAATTGTATTGTTATAAAGATGATGAAAAAAACCTTGTTACAATAACAATTGTTCTTTTATTTATTCCGCTGCATATTATTGTTTTGTTATTATTATTCCTAGAGCTCAAAACGATCTAAGGAGTTCTATCAAACTCCTCATTATTTGGCTCGTTGGTATGAGCCGTAACTCATGGGGAGTCAGGGCCATGAGTTTTGGTAACCAATGCATATAGCTGAGGTCGTGGTGTCATAAAACAATTTTTGGTAAATATTATTATTAATGAATGTTAGTTTTTCGTCGTGGATAATTGTTGTGGAAATATTGATTTAACGGCATTCACGGTGAATGTCGTTATGTGTACCACGACACATAAAAATGTCATGGGGACTTGTATATATTTTAGTCCAAACGAAATGATTTTTGAGTCGTTAACGAGGTTTAGGTAATCTCGAGATTGGTCGTGCACGTTTATGTCAAAATGTATTGTTTGGGTTATTTTAGTTTGGTTAATGGGCTAAGGAGCCCGTTGACATAAATTGAGTCATATGGTGACATTGGGCCCAAAGCCCAACAACGTGTGTTACTTATGTTTTATATATGTCGTTAATTGTTTTATTTAGCATTTACTAACTTAATTTATTATTTTGTTGTTTTGTCGATGATGTTTCGGATGCTATTTGGGAGTACTTGGATACTGATATGGGATTTGGAACATTTGTTACTATTACCTAAGCTTTGGATGAAATGGATGCTCGTTATTGGATTTACGGTATTAGCCAAAGGACTTATGGACGATTTTGTACCACCGGTAAAAAATAGCCGATAAACCCGACACTAATATTCACGCTAATGATAACGACGGGTAATTATATAAAATTTTTAAAATTTGTAATAATTGTATTTAATTTGTAAAACTTGTAATTTGTATTTAATTTGTATGAATTTGTAATAATTTAGTAAGTTGTAATAATTAGAAATTGTTATTCAATAAGTCGTAACGACTTGGTAAATATGGTATAAACGGATAAATCATGTCCAAATTTTATAAAAACTATTTTTATAACTTAAACAATTGTGATTTCTATTTATAAAAATTTTAACATAATAAACCTTTATCAAATAAACGATTCTTTTCTAAACCATAACTTTTTCTCAACTATTTGGGTTACCGGGTAAAACACCGAAACAACATGTTGACGTTTTATTTATTATTTCTTTTTTTATCTCTTATTTCTTTCTTCTCTTATTCTTATTTGTTTGTCATTTCCTTTTCGTTTCTTGATTCTTTTCTATGTGTTTGATTGTGTTTCGCCGACTTTCATCGTCATACGTGATTTAATCTCGAAACTATATTTTCTAAAAACCACACGGGAAACAAAACCTTTTATTCAACAACATGAGTATTCCACGAACGTTATTGTTATATATTACTTTTCAAGTATCGTTTTCGGAGACATATTATCTAAATAACTAGGTTGTGCTGAGGCTTTTTTGTTGTGCTTTACTGTCTGATCATATTGGGATATCTTGTTCTTCTACTACTAAGGTGTGATTCATAGCCCCACTTTTACCTTTACATTATTTTATAAACCCATAGGGGAGATATATGCTACTTACATGATAACTAATGTAATCCCATAAATATCGTTCCATTTACATGTTAGGAGCATTCCCAACAATCTTCCCCCAATGGGACGATATAAGGGATTACTTACAACATTTCCTACAAGTACAAGAATAAGTAAAATAAAGTCTTCATAAGCTCTTCAAATGCTGAGGATGACTGCAGTTGACGCTCTTTGTCTTCATTTTGTACCTCGGCTTGAGAACTTTTCTTCACTTGTAACTTCCCCCCAATTCGTGTTGCATGTCTTTATCGGCTTCTTCGTACACTTCTTTTTGGCGAAGTTTCTGAATCATCTTCCTCCCAAACTGACAACCGTCTTCAGCAGATTCGTTACTTTGATGTAGTTAACATGTCTTCTAATTTTTGAAGTTTTAAGTACGCAGCGGAATTTGTAGATAACATCGTAAACCACACCAAGCAAATCTGACTAGTCACTCAATAACAATTATACTCAATGCGGAAACTCCGTTCGGGGGTAACATGCAAGAAATCAGCAAGATTTTCTCACATATGTAGATGCTTCACTCCAAACAAACCACGAAAGACGAAATAATACTTCTTCCCCCTGATTGTTGCGATCTATCTGAATAATAATCACCTGTGTATATACGAATACTCGATAATATGACCGTGTGTGAGGCATCATAATGCGGTTAAAACATCACATGTAGGTAACTTCACACAAAACAACCCGTGAAAGTTGAGACGATAACACCAAAGTAAGACGTTTGAACCACTGACCGTCTCATTTCTTCCCCCTGATTGCAGAAACTCATGGAGGAAAAAGGGTTTTCGCAAAGAAGTCAAAGAAAGCCAAAGAACATCCACTCTCTCTTCTCCCACGATGTGTTCGCGGAATCGAAAGCATTCACACTATGTTTACAATGGAAACGGAGGCAGCGTAACCCTGTATGTCCAATTAGTTGAATATGTGTAAAGTACCATAAATAGCCCATGAGAATCAACTGCTGATAACATCTCTACTCTTTGATACTCCTCTCAGCTAACTCTTTACCGACACCATTATCATTCTGACGGCTTTTTGTAGTGACTACTTATGGAGAAAACCCATTATTATGAACTTGAGAATAAAGTAAAATAACCCAAACTTGTGACTTAAACTTGCACTATTGTCTGACTAAGAACCAATACTGAGAATTTCAATAAAGGTAGAATCATATACCCATCCAACCATCCTTAATTGTATATGAATGTCTCTTGAATTATACACAGCTTTTTGTGACACTTGAGCACTACAACTTAACTCCTTTAAAGTGATAGCTATACACTGTGAGCACAACAACGTAACTCCTTACATCAGGTATAACTAGACAACTCAAGTCTCTGTCATTCGTACGGATAAAAGAGCGAACAAGGATCTCAAAAAATCATGCATCCAACCAACCCCGATATCTTGAGATACTAAGTACACGCACCCGTGAAATTCCACTTCAACCTCAAATAAGTAATAATGAATTAACGCCGTGGTCACATCTTGTGGTTAAATGCCCAAAACTAGCCTTTTGACGGTTTAAATGAACTTTGATAATGGTTTTTTCCCACTATGCTATTAATTATCTCGAAGTCCAAACTTGTAAGTGCTGGGAACTTTATTGCTAACTATTTTCATGAAGGTACTCATGGAGATCCGGAGTTCCAGCTAGCTGTGACGATCACTACCACCATTATCATCAACAGCATTCCATCTCCACATGCTCATACCAACATCAGAAAATCATTCAAAGATCAAAGAAAGTTCTCATCAAAGATCGAAGAAAAAGTTCAAAAGACAAAGATCGAAGCTAAAGAATGAGAATCACATAATGTACAAAGTTTCAAAGTCAAAGAAGTGTGAGCATGGTGGAAAAGACGTAAAGACACCAGAGACAAAGACATTGATGAAAGGCAGAACACAACATTATCATATCACACAGAAAAAGAACAAAGAACAAAGATACATGAGACGTCAAGCCAAATGAAGCAATGAAGACGTCAAGCAACCTTTGATGATCAACCCTTAGGGGGAGATTGTTAGGAATGCATGTAACTAGTATCAAGTCTTGGTCATTTAATCATGTAATAGGTTGCTTTATTGCTAGGCTTATATGTTAGTTTAAGGCCCAGTCCATGAAGTAAGCCCATGGACCGTGGCATATGTTCTAGAATATCAAGCTAGGTGTTGCCCTAGCTATTGAACTCTATAAATACTCTTGTAACCTCACATAGTGAGGTGTTGGTTCATGTTATAGAATTTACTCTTTATCATTCATATCAATACGTGTTCCTCCCATCGCTCTCACTCTATCTAACTTTCTCTCACTTGATATACTTCTGTTAAATCATTATGGTGACCTAACAATATTAACGTGTAAGACTATATGACATCTAAGAAGTTATCAAGATAGGCACACCTAGTCCGTTATATATTAAATCGACATAGTGTGGGTGCACAAATAACACATAAGTCATGTAAAGAGACGCATACAAAGCATGATTACTATAAATGCAAGCATTAAGTAAAACATGTTAACATTTAGCATACAAGAGCATGTATCATGGACATATATCAAGAAATATAACATTAGAAAAGCTAATCCAAAGCAAGACCTTTCTAATGAACATGCATTCAATAAATAAGCAAGTGATCATCTAGCATTTAAGAAAGCATGAAGACTTATAATCATATCTCACAAGAGCAAATAGTCATTTTGAAACATCAAAAACACATATGTGAGATGCAAGTAATCTAGGTTTGCTAAGAAGAATCCTAATTATAACTTGTTTAAAATTCAATCCTAACAGGAGACAAAGATCATCAATGTAAAACATCTTTAGTCAAATGTAGGAATGGAAATTTTTTAAGTTAGAGAATGGATATGAGACTATTACTAGCGGTGCTCAATTAAGGCTAAATACGACCATTTTTTACGGGTTTACCACAAACCCAACTTCCCTCCTGGAAGCAATTCAACCATTAGGTCAAATTGAATTTCTAGTGCAATAGGTTCTCCAGTAGCCATTCTCATATTAGAAAAATTGGAATTCCTATATTTTCCCATCGAAGTTTTCCAAAGATGATATTAGCCGATTCCACTAATACACGTCCTAATATAGCTCAACTAACAATATTTTAAAAGCAGGTTAATGAAAACGACATTTCTTACACAAAATCCTAACAAAGACAAGTACGGTTATTTTAATCATGCGTTTGAGATTTAGAGGTTGTTTGGTTTAGATGGTGCATTACATGATGACATCTTTGTTTGTTAAGTTATTATATTAACATATTTTAGTTTTCTATAGAAAAGAAAGTGTTTCAAGAATACACCTTAGTATATCTTGGGAAAAAGAGTCTAATTAAGGTTACTTACCTTAATAGATCTTGTAAGTGTTTTACGTTGTATCTTTAAGAGAAAACATATTGTATCTTTTTGACAACTATGCTTATTTAAAAGGATAAACTTTTCAATCTTATGAATTGCCTATAAAAACAAGTACTTTAGTTATATTGTGATTAACGAAATTTACTTGTTTAAGTAGTGACACACGTTGTATTAGATTGCTTACAAAATCTAATATCCTATATTTTTGACGTATTCTCTTGTAATATAACCATTCATGTTACAAGGAGAATGAGATGCATAGGATATAAATTATCTTTTTGAAATACATGTTATCTTCTTGAAGATTGATGATGTATTATGTGTGACATTTTTACTTGACATGTGATTTTGAGTCTTGACTCGTTCATGAGCAAAGTCTACATATGTTGTTTGTTTGCTCGTGTTTGGTTTTTCAGAAATGACACATTTACAAATTGCGTTGCAATGTAAATTGCTAGATATTTTGGATGAAACATCCAAGTAGTCAATCCTACTTTATTTTAAGCATCTTTTAAACATATTAGTTTAATATTTGGAACACAACCATTGGACAAGAAGACTCAATATGACATCATCAACACAAGTGTGAGTTATGATCCGATGCATATTCTTTTTGTCTTGAGAAGGACGTCATTATTTTCATAACAATCGAGTGTGATTGAGTATGTAGGTTCAAGATGATATGTTTTGTTATATCTTGAAGCTAGACAAATAATGACTCCAATTTCATGTCCACACTCAAAAACTTGTCAATTAGATTCGATAATTATATCAATCATAATTTGAATAATGAATTGATATATGCTCGAAATCTTTATTGACCCTTACGACCACTCTTTTTAATAAAGAAAATAAATAAAGATTTATGGAATGTGCTCCATCAAATTTAATACTAGTTGTATGTGTGAGGTTAATAATAATGACATGTTAACTTAATGATTCAAGATTGTCATTTATTTTTGTGTGCGAAAACTATTTATTATTACGTATAATGTGCATAGTTTTTGACATTTCACAAGTATAAAAAATAATTATCCTAACCATTTTTATACAATACACAACTTATTGTTTATGACTACATGTTTGAAACAATTAGTGTGTGTTCAAATACATTCAAGGTTCAAAAATACATTTTCTTTTACTTAAATACTAATGTATTATTATAAACCTTTCTCTTTATTAGACAACCTATGGCCAACCAAGATAAGTGCATGTAATGTTTTAGAAATCATGTTGAAGAAGTGTTAAATATTTTAAGGTGTCATATTTTAACACTTGAACCTTTGGAGAGATAATTGTGTAAGACAATTGTTTTCGACAAACATGATTAATCAACTTAGTCTACATATCTAAGTGAGTTACTAAAACATTTTAAGATAAGCAAGCAATCAAAAACACATAAGCAAGTAAGGTAATCTATGCCCAATGCAATAACAATTTAGCATAACACACATAAAGATATTTGTAATGATTTTGTATGTTAGATACAACAATGTATATTTGCTTTATTTTGTTTCGAAAAGAATTTTCCTTCCCATTTCAAAAATTAATTTAGATCAATATTTTGAAAATATAAAGACACCATTTTTCAAAGATTCATTTACTAGAGATGTCAGACTCGAAAGAAAGAGTAAAATACAAGTTTTACGTTAAGACGCAACACAAGGTTTTGACCATTAAGTTGTATTTTGCATTTATGATTTAATTGAGTTTGTAATCAATACTTGAAAGTATTCTTAAATGAAAGTAGACTCAATTATCTTTAAAATGGCAGGTGGCACGACTCCTACGGACTTACGGTTGATTTTATATGAATTTTCAAAATTGACACTATTCTGGTGAAGGTCCCTTAAATATTGACAGTCCCATAAATATTTAAGGGACCGTCCATATATATGGGACCGTCACCAGTAAACAAAAACACATTTTTCGTGTATAAATTCATTTCCTTCAAGCTAGTATACGAAGTGCATTTAACCAACAAAACTAGTACGAATTAAGCAACAAAGCACTTTATCACAAATTTACCAACTAAACACTTTTCATATTTAATCCCTCTTAATGAGAAATTTGATACGTGGATCGTACTCTATTTTAAAAACCATTTTTTTCAAAACTAGAGCGACGTGGCTCTGATACCAATTGTAGAAACGTAGATGGGGGGTGAATACGTTCCTGTTTAAAATCTTAAATGTTTTGTATCAAATTTCCGATCAAGTATGACTAAATATGAATAGTGGTTATGTCACTCATAACAATTATATATGTAATGTAATTACAAGTATGTTTACCAAGTCATGACTCACGTATCATCAAAACAAGTAATCACATAAACGTAAGCACAACACAAGGTTAAAAGAGTTAAGCTATTTCTGATTACACTGTGGACGGTCCTTAATATGTACGGACGGTCCCATATATATTTGGGACCACCGCCCTAATTAAGGGACCGCCATCAGTGGCGAGTTTATGAAATGTGATGAAGTTTTCATATGTTTTGCATTTTTAAGCTAACTAGTTAATATCACAAGCATGATTACAATACACGCAACAAGCCACACAAACCTAAATGTAATGCAAGTATAAATGTAAAGATAAATGCAAGAATAGAAAGTAAAGAGATGAGAAGAGAAAACGCAAACCGGACACGATGATGATTTATAGTGGTTCGGCACGAAGCACCTTTTCGCCCTACTCACTTTTCGCCCTACTCCACTCCCCGAGTACCCAACTCGAGAGTTACTTCACTAGTCAACACGCTCCCTTTAGGCGGAACAAACCATACACCAAATCTTACACCAATTTAACGACACTAAGCGGAATGTCGAGTCCTAATCCTAGCTAGAACCAATCTACACAAAGCCCACATGGCTACACAAACAAGCAATCTTGTCCACTTGGATTTACACACAATCCAAGTCTTCACACGGACGATCACCATGTACAAATCTTCACATGGACGATCACCCTGTCTACTTGAATCATCACCCAATCCAAGTCTTCACAGACTTCACCCGGTCCTAGTCTTCATAAGGACGATCACCCCGTCCTAATCTTCACACGGACGATCACCCCGTCCTAATCTACACACGGACGATCACCACGTCCTAACAAACTATTACAAGGACTACATACTTTGTCCTAACCTAAACTAACACAGCTATTCATGACTCACACACAAGTCGGATATACTAATATACAAATGAGAGAGTTTGGAGGAAGAAGAGAAACGTAATAGAAGTTACGTATGTGTGAGGACTACATTATAACACTTCAATTCTTGACGACTTCGAGTGTTCTTCTCTTGCACTTGAGATAGAGGATGACGGGATCACTTATAAACACATACCAAAGAGTTATAGTGATCAAAGAAGGAGGAAGAAAGAACAGAATATTTTTGTGCAAAGAGGGTTAGTTTTTCTGAGAAGACAATGCAGTATGTATAGGCACCTGGAGGAGCGAGGACGGTCCCTTAAACCTTGGACAGTCCCTTATATATAAGGGACCGTCACCTATTTGCGGGACCGTCCTGATAGACGCTCCTTTTTTTGTCCTTTAGTAGTGAAAATTTATCTGGTGAAAATTTATCTGATTTAGGTGGGAAAATAGTTGTTGCGAATTTGAAATTCAAATTTATTTTTCTTTAAAATATTTCTTTTATAAATACAAAAATAATTTGTCTAGTTTATTTTTGTAAAAATGTTTTGTCACATTTATAAAAATGTGAGGTTTAAGGACAAAAATATTTTCTTTGATCACTTAACAAAATTGGTATAGAGTTTTTTCATACCTTAAGTGATGTAAACTTGAGCCGTTGAGAGATGTTGATGCGTTCCGGCATTGATGATTAGTGTAAAGGAGTAACTTGTCCACTTTACGTTATATATTACAAGTTACAGGTTTGTCATCATTAAAACATGAAGACACTGTATAGATTAAAAGTCGTAACGTTTGCACTAACAATTTGGTATCATGAGCACAAGTTTGGGGAAAAGAAATCACGCAATTTGGAGAAGCCAAATCAAGAGAAACAAAAATAGTTGTTTCACTTCGTCATATTCTGCATAGTCGTGAGATAATTGGCGGCACACATTCGTTCACCGTTGGATTTCCGTGATTTTTGGGCACGAGGTTCAGGACACATTAATCTACAATCTCACCGTTTGGATTTGCGATTGGAGTTCTCTACATGGAGTTATACCTGCTCGAAGTTGCTATTTTTTTTGCTGAACTTTCTTATATAATGGCCTTTTTTACCTCACAATATGTGGGCATGGACAACCATTTGGTTATCTGACTCGTAGATTCACCGGACGAGGCAACGATACAACTAACCAACAAGGATCACGTGTTGTAGAGAATGAAGACCTCATTAAACAAGTGAAGGAACTTCAGATAGATTCCAAAATCAAGCTAATCGTAGAGTCGCCGAAAGAGGCAATGGTTACGTGACTGAGGAAGATGTCACTTCACCTAGATGAACTTATCGAATGTTTGGCATGATGGAACATGATTCTCTATATAGAAGCCACGGTACAGAAACGAATAGGGGTTAGAAAGTTTCAGAGTTCGAGACATGGAAATGTTAGACATATTTTATATTATGTATATTAGGCCCATGTATTTATTTGGTATTGGGTCTAGCCCATTTGTATTAGGTATTGTGTATTTATTCTGTGATGGATCTCATTAAACCACCGAACATTTCAAGGGAATAATATAATTCTACATGGTATCAACAGCTTACCAGGAATTATCCCAAAAACCCTAATCTAACCAAATAGCCTGCCGTCAATTTTTCATCACCAAAATTCCATTGTTGTTTCGTTGATTCACAATATCTGTTTCTTTTACCTAACCAAAACACAAAACCTAATCACCCAAATAACATCACCATGGTTAACGATACAACACCACCACCATCCAAATATGCCAAGTTACTCACAACTACTAACTTCAAAAATCTTATGCCCGTCACACTAGATGCTGACAAATTAAACTACTCGAATTGGAGTGCACTCTTCTTGATCCAATTACGAGAATGCAAAGCACTCGAGTTTGTGCAAGCCCCCGCATCTGGCAGTACTCCCATGGCACCACCACCACCCCCCACGGATGAATGGCTCACTGTGGACTCCATAATCCAATCTTGGATTTTATCTACAATTTTCGAATCCTTACTCGAACGTGTTCTCAAGACAAAACCAACCACAGCCAAAGACATATGGGATACTCTGGAAAAGGTGTTTAAGGACAATAAACGTTCAAAAACCGTCGAACTTGTTGGTGAGCTACGAAGTTTGGATATTGGGGACTTAACCGTGGACGCATATTTTCGCAAGATAGACTCCCTCGCATCGCGTCTTGATAACCTCGGGTCGAACATAACCGAGGATGACTTGGTTACGTATGCCATCAATGGACTAAGCGACAAGTATGATCAAGTGGCACACGTCATTCTTAATAAGGAGCCTTTCCCGAACCTCGAAGATGTACGGTCCATGGTATCCCTTGCCGAGGCACGTATGAATCGGAAGAACTCCTCTTCCTCGTCCTCTCGCATATCCACCTCATCACCTACTGCTCTTGTGGCACAATCTGGCTCGACTCGGTCTCAAGGTAATACCTCACGGTCCACTCCCTCCAAATCTACTTCAGCTTGCCGTAACTTTTCACGTGGGTTTTGTTCTTATGGAGACCAATGTCGGTTTGTGCATGCTTCTGCTCCTCGTGCTAATTATCATGGTACTTCTAATAGTACTAATTATAATGGAAGTTATAATAATAATAATAATAATAATAATAATAATAATAATAATAATAATAATAATAATAATAATAATAATAATAATAATAATAATAATAATAATAATAATAATAATAATAATAATAATAATAATTGGTCTATAAATGGTTCACGTGGAGGGAATATTATACAAAGGTTAAATCCATCTCAAATGGGTCATGGTCCACTACTTGAAGCATACACTCAGTTGCTACAGGCCCACCAAAGGCTGTTGTCACAGTCCAATCTGGCGCATCAAACCAGCCCATCTCACCAGCGTGGATCTTCGGCCCAACATAACACACATGGACCTGCTGGTAACCGTGGGCCCAACTCTTTCGTTCCTCAACAGATTCAGGCTCATGTTGATTCTCAAGACACCGCACTACCGCAAGCATTTAGCACTTTGACACTACAAGATTTTGGAGACGCCGGGTGGAATATGGATATAGGTGCGTCTTTACATCTCAACTCTAATGCAAATAATTTAAGTTCTGTTTTTAATGAACGTATTTATCCATCTGTCTTTGTTGGTGACGGTGCTTCTATACCCGTCACCAACACGGGCCATAGCATTTTGCCAACTCCTTATAAACCATTACATCTTAACCATGTCCTTGTCACTCCCCATATTGTCAAAAACCTAATTTTCGTTCGTAAATTTACTCGTGACAATAAATGTACAATTGAATTTGACGAATTTGGTTTTTCTGTGAAGGATTATTCGACTCGTCAAACTCTACTCCGATGTGACAGTACTGGTGATCTATATCCCGTCACCAAGCCCACCACCTCCCCATAAGCTTTTATCACGAGTCCGCACACGTGGCACCAACGACTAGGTCATCCTGGAAGTGACGTGTTACGATCTCTTATCTCTAGTAATAGTATTTTGTGTAATAAAACGAAGTCTCCTGTGCTTTGCCATGCTTGTCAGCTTGGTAAACACGTGCGACTTCCATTTGTCTGTTCGGATTCTATTGTTAACTCTTCATTTGATATTGTTCACTCGAACTTGTGGACTTCCCCACTTCCGAGTATCAGTGGAATAAAATATTATGTTTTATTTTTAGACCATTTTTCTCATTATGTATGGGTTTATCCATTGCGACATAAATCTGACACATTTAGTAAATTTGCTCAATTTCGTTCTTTTGTTAAAAATCAATTTAAAACCGATATCAAGGCTTTCCAATGTGACCATGGTGGTGAATTCGATAACCATAACCTTCAACGTCTTTTTGATAAAAATGGCATCCATATTCAATTCTCTTGCCCCCGTACCTCCCAACAAAATGGGAAGTCTGAGAGAATGATTCGCACCATCAACAATCAAATTCGTACCCTTTTATTTCAAGCCCACTTACCACCTCATTTTTTGGTCGAGGCACTTTATATGGCAACTCACCTACTTAACATCCTTCCCTCAACCGCAATTCAAAATGAAACTCCTCATACATGCCTATACAATACCAAACCCGACTACACGTTTTTGCGTGTTTTTGGATGTCTTTGTTACCCTCATGTGGACACCTCCCACAAACTTGCACCCCGTTCCACCCCGTGTATCTTCCTTGGATATCCGTCTAACCATCGAGGATATCGTTTCCTTGACCTCGCCACTAATAAAATAATCATTTCCCGTCACGTCACCTTTGATGAAACCATTTTTCCATATGGTTCGGTTACACCCAACGATGCCCCCTCCTACACATTCCTTGATGAGGACCCAATTATCTTACCCATACCCAACACCACTGAGCCTGCCATGACCCATACACCCCTTAGCCTGTCTACGGACCACCTACAAACTTCGCCGCAACACAACCAAGAAAACCAATCGGCCCACCAAACCCAATCAACCCAAACATCATAGTCGACCCAACAAGACCACCAAGACCAATTGGACCAATCCACACAAACAGCTCAACCTACACAACAAACATAATCGGTAGCCCAGGAGGTCGCGACCCAACCACCCAATTCCGTTTCTACTCATCCCATGGTCACTCGGCTTCGCCTTGGTATTCGTCAGCCTAATCCCAAATATAATTGTCACGTCTCTACCATTTCCCCAATACCGAAAACCTATAATGCAGCTTTCACTTACCCAAATTGGCAAAATGCTATGCTTGATGAATATAATGTGCTTATTAAAAATGAAACTTAGATTCTTGTGGCACGGCCACCTGACACGAACATTGTTCGTTCCATGTGGTTATTTAAGCACAAGTATTTTGCAGTCGGGTCCCTTAGTCGATATAAAGCTCTCCTTGTCGCTAATGGTCATAGCCAACAGATTGGGATCAACTGCGATGAGACTTTTAGTCCGGTAGTTAAGCCGGTGACCATTCGTACTGTGCTCAGCCTCGCGGCTTCTAGACATTGGCCTGTTCATCAGCTTGATGTCAAGAATGCCTTTTTACATGGACATCTCTCTGAGACAGTATATATGCATCAATCACCCGGTTTTTGGGACCTGCAGCGTCCCAATCATGTCTGCCTTCTGCAGCGTTCTCTTTATGGCCTTAAGCAGGCTCCTCGGGCCTGGTTTCAGTGATTTTCAGGTTATGCTACTCGGGTTGGTTTTGCTCATAGTCGCTGCGACTCATCTCTATTCATTTACCGACAAGGGACTGATATTGCATACTTGTTGATTTATGTTGATGATATTATTTTGACTGCTTCTTCTGCAGCATTGTTACAGCGGATCATTGCTTCTCTCCACAACGAGTTCTCGATGACTAACCTTGGCTCATTACATTATTTTCTGGGCATATCTATTCCTCGTGATGCTACAGGTATGTTTCTTTGCCAGCGAAAGTATGCTATGGAGATTTTAGAGCGTGCCGGTATGCTTAATTATCATTCTTGTCGTACGCCTGTTGATACTGAGTCCAAACTCGGTGCTGATGGTCCTATGGTTTCTGACCCGACTCTTTATAGGAGCCTTACGGGATCACTTCAGTACCTTACATTTACGAGACCTGATTTGTCCTATGCGGTTCAGCAGGTTTGTTTATATATGCATGATCCTCGGGAGCAACATCTTGTAGCTCTCAAGCGGATTCTACGCTATGTTCGGGGTACTCTTAATTATGGACTTCAGGTATTTTCTACATCTCCTCTTTCCTTGGTTGGT
Organism: Artemisia tridentata subsp. tridentata; assembly: GCA_021014915.2. Lineage (NCBI taxonomy): Eukaryota > Viridiplantae > Streptophyta > Magnoliopsida > Asterales > Asteraceae > Artemisia > Artemisia tridentata. The sequence continues at coordinate 189,757,877 of CP139506.1, read as the reverse complement.
TATTCTGATGCAAATTGGGCAGGTTGCCCTACTACTCGCCGATCTACGTCCGGGTACTGTGTGTTTCTTGGCAATAACTTGTTATCATGGTCCTCCAAGCGATAGGCTACTCTCTCTCGCTCTAGTGCGGAAGCTGAGTATCGTGGTGTTGCTAATGTTGTTGCTGAGACTGCTTGGCTACGTAACTTATTACGTGAGCTACATTCCCTGCTGCAACGTGCTACATTAGTTTATTGTGATAACGTGAGTGCTGTGTATATGTCTTCCAATCCCGTGCAACATCAGCGCACGAAACACATTGAGCTTGACATACATTTTGTTCGCGACCAGGTAGCGGCAGGCCTTGTTCGTGTTCTTCATGTTCCTTCTCGTTATCAGTTTGCAGACATCTTCACCAAAGGTCTTCCATATGCGTTATTTGATGATTTTCGATCCAGTCTGAGCATTCGTCCTTCTCTCGCTCCGACTGCAGGGGGCTGTTAGACATATTTTATATTATGTATATTAGGCCCATGTATATATTTGGTATTGGGTCTAGCCCATTTGTATTAGGTATTGTGTATTTATTCTGTGATGGATCTCATTAAACCACCGAACATTTCTAGGGAATAATATAATTCTACAGGAAAGACAAGACTCGAGGACGAGTCTTTTCCAAGAGGAGGAGAATGATGCAGGGCACGTTCGGGCTCCCGCTCCTCTGGCTTAGCCATCATTTCTTTGGTCAACATGTGAAGTCATATGTTTCACTGGTTCGAGAAGATTAAAGGGTAAAATGACAATATAATATATTGTCGTAATCTATCTTTTTCATTTTAATAGTTTACCTATTTTCGTTAAAGATAAGTTTAGACTTTTAGGAGTTATTTCATTTCCTTATTTTATATATAGTCGGGATATTTAGCTTTCTCTTCAAGATTCATACAGAATATAAATCATTGTAATAGGTTTAGGTTTTTGAAGAAGTCATGAGTTTATAGAAAAGAGAGTTTTCTCTTGAAGTCCCGGTTGGGCACCCTTTGAGGGTTTATCAAATTCCTTTGTTCTTTGTTCTTGTGTGGTTTCTTTCATTCACGATCGTATCCGCCATCACTTTTATAAGCTTTAATTGTGGACCTTTTTCGTATGTTTAGATTTCTAGACAATCATGTTTTGTTTCGGACATGTATGTAAACCATGTGTTTGGTAGAGTTGAGATCCCTATAGACCCATCATTGACCATAGAACCATTGAAGCCATCCTAACCATCCAATCCAATTTGATCCAAAGGCTGAGATCAAATCATCTATTTACACTTGAAGGGCAAAAAAGTCAAATATATAAACCAAAAAAAAAAACGCAACTTCATTCTTTTCCAAAAAAATTAGGGCAAAAAAACACACACACTCTCAAATCCGTCGCCGCCATATTCAACGATCCACCATATTCACCGTCAAATCCGTCATCATCACCGTCATATAACAGTAAACATCACCGTCGATCCACATATAACCTTCAAATCCGTCTTTATCACCATCAAATCCGTCGCCGCCGTCGCTCCGCCGCCGTACACCCCGATTCAGTTACAAAATTAATCATTTAAATAATGGATAATAATGATGTTATAGTCGCGGTTGATGGAAATCGATATGAAGCTGAGCTTATGGTGGATGCTGAGGTTATGGATGAAGCTGATATATTGGTGGATGATGAGGTTATGGAAGAAGAAAATATACATGTTATTCAAGGTAAATCACATATGATTCAGCTAATTTTTTTGCTTATTCACATGGAAAAGTTCATCTGGTTTTTGTTTATTTTTGCTTATTCAAGCTGATATATTATTTTTCTGTAACAAAACAGGTTCTCAGATCTTTAAGATGGATGATGAGGTTATAGATAAAGATGAGATATTGGTGGATGCTGAGGTAGAAGAAGAAAATATCGCTGTTATTCAAGGTAAATCACATGTGATTCAGCTAATTTTTTTGCTTTTCCAGCTTATTTTGTATATTAGTAGATTCTGTTTTATCTGTGATTCTTGTAGAATCACATATGATTCTTGCAGAATCACATATGATTCTGATGGAAATCACAAAGAAGAAAAGAATCATATGTGATTCTTGTAGAATCACATATGATTCTTGTAGAATCACATATGATTATGTTAGATGACACCAAGACCAACTTTATATGCACATGAAGAAACTCCTGGAGGATCAGTTTATTGGGAACCTGTTGTTGATGATATTTATTTACCTATTGAGGGGAAAAAGTTTAATACGATAGAGGAATGTATTGAAATGTACAACAAATATGCTGAAATAGCAGGCTTTGAAGTTAAAAAATCGGCACAAAAAAATACAAGAAGTGGTTTGGTAAAAAGTAAGTACCTTATGTGTAATAGGCAAGGGCTTCCAAAAGTGATAAATATAAACACGTTGGATCTTGAAAAGAGTGATAAATAAGTCAGAAATACAAGACAACGGTTAACAGGTTGTATGGCGCGAATATTCATAACTTTGGATGATGTTTCTGGACAATATGAAGTAACTAAATTTATTGCTAAGCACAATCATTTAATGATTCCGAAAGAGTATGAGCATCTAACAAAGAAACAAAGGAAGATGACTCAAGCGGAAAAGATGTTCGTTGTGAAAGCTTCAAATATGAAACTTGGTGCGACAAAGGCACACCATTTGTTATGTAGCATTAAAGGTGGTTCTCAATATGTTCATGGCACAAGCAATGATTTCAAGAATCATCAAAGAGATATAAATGTATGCGTAGGTGAAAGTGATGCGTAAATGCTTATAAACAAAATGGAAAACCGAAAGAAATATGTGCCGAACTTTACATTTCATTATAAGGTTGAAAAAAGTGAGTTGGTTGCAATGTTTTGGGCGGATGAAGTTGCCAAATGCAACTATAAGGAATTTGGAGATATAGTGTCATTTGATGCAACATTCAGAACTAACAAGTAAGTAAATTTTCAAAGCTGTTAACAAATTCATGAATAACATGTGATTTAGATGAAGCACTTGTCATTCAATCTGAATTATGTGAGAATCACATATGATTCTATGACACTTGGTGCAGGTACGACATGGTGTTTGTTTCATTCACCGGGATAGATAATCACAAAAAGTGTGTGACACTTGGTGCAGGAATGCTTCTAAGAGAAGATGCAGAAGCTTACACATGGCTACTGAAATCATTCATGACGGCACATGAGAAACAACCAAAAATGATTGTAACGGATCAAGATGGAGCCATGAAGTTAGCAATTGAAGCAGTTCTTACTGAATCCAAACACAGACTATGCATGTGGCATATCACCCAAAAAATTCCAGCAAAGGTATTTTAATTCATACTATTTTAAAATTGCAAAATACGATTTATCACATAGAATCATATATGATTCTGCTGATTCTAGTAGAATCACATGTGATTCTTGCAGAATCACATGTGATTCTTGTAGAATCATATATGATTCTATGTGAATCACTATATCTATTTCATGAATAACATAATTTTTTTTTTACAGATTTGTAAAAAAATCTATAATGAAACTGATTTCAAAAAGCGCTTAAACAAGATTGTGTGGAATATGTTCATGGAACCATTGGAGTTTGAAGAAAAATGGACAAAATTGATTGAAGATTTTGGATTGCAAGACCACAAATGGATGAAAAAGATGTTTAGACTTCGAGAAATGTGGCTACCAGCATATTTTATTGACTCACCACTGTTTGGATTGATGAGAACTACTTCAAGGTCTGAGAGTGAAAATGCTTTCTTCAAAAATTTCACAAATCACGGGTCAACATTGGTTAATTTCATGATGTGCTTCGAATCAGCAATGGAGAGGCAAAGGTATAGGCAAGAACAATTGGACTTTAACACATTTGACTCAGCTCCAAAACTTTCTACATAGTTAAATATGGAATGACATGCATCTAAAGTATATACAAGAACAATATTTCTTCTTGTTCAAAAGGAAATTAAAGAAGCTTGTTGGTCTTGCACAATAGAAGAGTTTAAAACGCAAGAGGGTTGTGAGATGCTTAGGGTTAGAGATAGGAATGCGGCTTCTTATAGGACACTTTATAAAGAAATGGAGAAGAAGAGGTGCAGGAATGTGAAAAAGTAGCCGAATACAAGGTAAATTTACTTGCATATTATTAAATATTTTTTAGCTGTTATCATTGAATATAAAAAATCACATGTGATTCTGGTAGAATCACATGTGATTCTGCTAGAATCACATGTGATTTCCAGAAGAATCACATGTGATTCCAGAATTAAAAAAGTTCTAATTTTCTTCCCTTTCTTTTCTATAATAAGGTTCTGCGTTCTCTTGAAGACGGGTCAGTGGAATGTACTTGTAGGCATTTTCTTCGATTCGGGTTCTTATGTCGACACGCATTATGTGCTTTGAAGAACCGTGATGTTCAAAAGATCCCGGAAAAGTACATTTTAAGGCGTTGGAGGAGAGATATAATACCACCTGCACTGAGAAGAAACACAAATAGGTATGGAGAAAAAAATGAACCAATTGAGAAATTAACAAATGAGGCTACTTTCGTGGTAGACGAGTGTTTATTTTTGTTGGGTAAAGATGAAGGCAAGTTAGGAAAGTTTGTGGAAGAATTGAAATCAATCAAGAAAGGAATTGAGGCTGAAGTGCCTAAACCTCCTTCACGCAAAACAAAAGATGTAATTGAGGATATATATGCAGTTGAGAAACCTGAAAAACATGTGGTCAACAATCCATCCAAAGCTTCAAACAAAGGTTGGTCTAAAGAAGCACGTAGAAAGAGTGGAAGAGAAATAGCACTTGACGAGACATCTAAGCGAAAAAGGAAATGTGGATTCTGTGGAGAAAAGACTAACAAGCACACCAAGTCGACATGTCCGTTGAATCCAAAGTATATTGAAAAACTGGCAAGAATTGCTGCTGCACAAGAGCCTAGAACTGATGCAGGTGAACAACAAACAAGAAATGTCGCAGCTAAAAAAGCGACTAACGCTTCTTGAACAACTATTTCTTTAAATTTGCATTTTACATATCATACTTTTATTAGGTTATTTATTTATTTTTGTTAAACTGTTGGAAAATTGTTATTTATTTTTGATGTTGCAGCAGATTCGATATTTTTGTTTAACAAGTGAATCATTAAGAATCATATGTGATTCACTGAGAATCATATGTGATTCACTAAGAATCATATGTGATTATTTATGAATCATATATGATTTGTATATAGAATCACATGTTGTTCATAGGGAATTATCACATGGTATAAGTGAAGACAGACTTAAGTCTTGTAGTTATGATATTAAGTCTGGTGTCAGTTAAGTCTCGTAATACAATAGTTAAGTCTGGTAACGTTATTAAGTCTTGTAGTGTAAACGTTAAGTCTGGTAGTTATTATTAAGTCTTGTAGTGTAAAATTTAAGTCTTGTAGTGATTATTTTGTTTCCGTATTATTAGATGGTGAGGATATGCATGAGTTATATTAGGAAGTGATATGGCATATCTTCTTAGTAATGGGCCGTATTAGGGTTTCTTATGTTATAAAAGAAACATACGGCTTACACATTGTAACAAGTCATTGAAAAACAATTTCATTAGTGATTAATAAAAGATCCTGTTAGTGCAAGCAGTCTCGTTGGGGAGATTGCTAGTGCAAGCAATCTTGTTTGTTTTGATTGATGACAAACATGTAACTTGGTACATAACGTAAAATGTACAAGTTACTTGTAATCTTATCTTGTCTCAACATACATTCAACATCTCTCGAGTCCTCGTATGATACAACACAGGTTCGTACATGTTTGTTATGTGGCATTATGATCAAACCTTAACAAACCATTTAGAATGTTTAAAATACGGTTAGGTAATTAAGTATTTTAAAAAAGGCTAATCATTCTACTTAGAACCTCATTCTACATGCTACATGATCACTAGGATACATGTTACATACATATACACATTACAAAGTTCACTAGGAATAACATATACAAGTTTACATGTTTATTTCTTAAAATGGAAACTTTATTAGTTAAATATTAGGATGACATCATGGCATGCATCATGAATGATATCTTAGATAGATTTTGTAATATTTTGTTTAGATTCTCAAGTTACTATGTTGACTTTAAAAGATCATGAAATGACTTGACAAAGATATGGATAGATTGTACTAGATTTGGAAAGATTTCCAAATTAACTTAGCTGTCATTTTGGCGGAACAAAACAACAACAAAGACGGATCCCTTTTATGGGATCCGCCGGGCAAAAATATTGTTGGCTATACATACCAGCCCATTGTTGCCCATAGTCTCATGCAATTAGAAAACATGTCCATAGTTTTGCCCATAGTTTCATATCCATAGTTTTGCCCATTGTTTCATGCTATTAGAAAACATGTCCATGGTTTTGCCCATAGTTTCATGTCCATTGTTTTCCTATAAATAGTCCTTAGTTTTGCCCATATGAGCATCCAACAAGAACACATATTCCCTCACTTGTTCACACACTTAGATCAGTAGTAAAACATGTAGATTCATACATTAATCACCCCATTACATAATGATCATAATGTTACTAACTTTCATTAAGTTGTAAGCATACATTGTTAATGATCCTGTGAAGCAAGCTCAAGATCATGAGACATCATCCATAGCATTTGTCACACCCCCAAAATCGGGTCCAGCGGAAGCTTACGTGTCGCTGGGGTGCAACTCAATTGGTATCATAACACAAGTGTAAAGAACGTTTTTCACATCAATCATTTAGAATATATTTGAGAAGTCAAAATTGTTAAATTTACATTATGAAAAGTGGTGCGGAAGTTGGCCCATAAAATAAGTTAAGCGGTCCCAAATGTTTTATCAGAGTCTTCTATGACCATGCCATGCCCTGCCAAAAGCCTCCAGTAGCGTGCTATTGCTTAGTTCCTGAAAATACATGCTAAAGTGTCAACACGAGGTTGGTGAGTTCATAGAGTTTGTTTAACAAGTAAAGTATTTGAAATAAGATTTTCCCAGCAAAGGCATTGTAAATCCACTCAGTTGCAAATCCCGCCCATAACAAAACTTGCAACCTGTGTGTTTACAACCCACTGCTAAAATATAGCTTGAGTAAGACAGGTGTGTATACGAGGTGCGTTCTATAACACTAGTAGACCTTATGCTGCTCACTAGGAGACTTATGTTGCTCACGAGGAGACTTATGTTCGGCTACCCCAAGTGATAGATACTTAGGTCCGTGATATGTTCTGTACGGCTACCCCAAGTGTTAGATACTTAGGTCCATGATATGTACTGTACGGCTACCCCAAGTGTTAGATACTTAGGTCCGTGATATGTTCTGTACGGCTACCCCAAGTGTTAGATACTTAGGTCCATGATATGTACTGTACGGCTACCCCAAGTGTTAGATACTTAGGTCCATGATATGTATTGTACGACTACCCCAAGTGTTAGATACTTAGGTCCGCGAGTTGCTTTCAAGAATAACGCAAATAAGTTTAACACAATCATGTATGTAAGCAAGCAGTTTAAGCATGTATCTCCCCCAAAAAGTTCAAAACGTATAAAGTTGGGGCTATGAAACACACGTGATGTGATAGCAACAATGATAATAATGGATAAGATGAAATGAGGCTCGATCTCTAACCGCGACCTATTATGAATGATATGATCTAGCGTAAGCAATGATACAATGCTACACATGCAAATACGTATGTTAACGATACCACTCGTTAGTTTTGAAAATAATGTTTATCGTCGAAAACTACATTTTTGACGTCTCGGCAAGTTATGAACTACTTTTCGTATAAATATGTTGAAACGGCACTCCACGATCCTTGTTTGATGTTTTATCGCCAAATAAAATAGTTTCGTCGCAAAATAACCCTTTTTACAACTTGTGAAAATATGACCAAACGGCCTCGCAAAACTAGTCGCAAAATATTGTACGTTAAGAGTTAGGAATAGAACTTGACGTTTTTGAAATCCTTGTAACATAATCTTCATGTCGTCTCATTTGACTTTTGATCATACGCGCCTCGATCATATAGAAAATCGGCCATGAACTTAGTGACTTGCTAGTTTTACACTTAGAAAATATATGTGTTGTAATGCTGTCAAAATAAGTATAGTTCGTCGGCTTTTCAAAAATTCATATCTCGGTCGTCACAAGTCCGTTTTCAACGTTCTTTATATCCACGCGTTCGTCATAACATGAACTATCATATTTTCAGTAGCTCGGCCCTCCTAGATCACGTCTAACGCCTCGTTTTGTCCCTTGAAGTTCGGCAATCAGCATGCATTTTCTGAAAATAATAGTTTTTGTCTTCTAACTTTAAAAAAATCATATCTCCTTCGTTATAACTCGGTTTTTAGTGATTCAAGCGCCCACGTTTTCGTTTTTGAGTGTATTTTCTGAATATGAAGGCCAAAATAACGGCATGTTTACTGATTTTTCCAGATTTACATTTTCGGGACAGTAGGTTTGTATATACGTTAAAAACTCATTTTCTTGGTTCGCGGCTTGCTCAAACTACTTCAAAACAACTCCACAAATACACAAATCCTACCATACACCTTCTTAGGGTGTCATGGGTCCTAAACATCGCTAAAAATTATGGGCTTCGCGGGGATGTTAATAAAACGTCCAGATCTAGTGTTTGAGATAGTTTTTGTGAAAAATAAAACAAGTGGTATGTATACATATCTTTTGCATGGTAAGCTCTCAAAATAACTAGAAGATACAACAAAATATGAGTAAAAGAAAGTGTGAAATGATCAAAAATGGTGTTCTTGAGCTTACTTGATGATTGATGAGTTAGGATGAAAAATGACCACAATCTTGGAGTTTTTATTGCAAAACCCTAACAAGGATGATATAAGGAACTAGTATAACACTTTTTCTTGAAAAATTTATGGATCCCCTCTTGTGTTCTTGACTTGGCCGTGTACTAGGGGAAGGAGGGAGAGAGTTTTTGTGTTTTATTTTGGCTAGTGAATTTATGAAAGAATTGTTAGGAAATAAAACTAGTATTTATACTAATTATGCATTTAAGGATTTTTAACTTATAAGGCTAAGAAAAAAAAATGAAACAAGGGGCGGCACATAGTATTTAGGAAGTGGTAAAATGGTATTTTTAGCTTATAAGCTATTTTAGGGTAGGATTTAGTTAGTTTAGTGTATAATTTCGGTGTTATCGGGTACCGGGTTAACTGAAAATAATTCGTGACGAGTTGAAATAAAATACGACGAAGTTGCAAAAATTATAAAATCATGATACTGATAAGAATCGGGTGTTTAAAATAATGATCGTGATGAAATATCGCAAACCGACGGAGCTATAAGTGTTTCCGGAAAATATAGCAAATGATTTCAAAACACCGGGCAAATTAGTAATATAATTTTTGTATCATAATTTTGAGTATGTAAACATAATAGGATCATAGTCGGGAGTATCGGTTATATTATTCGTAGTAATGACTGAGTGGTAACGTTTAATAATTAACCATACGTTAATTGAAATAATGCAACCCGTGCATAGTAAAAACCCGAAAATGCGAATTGTGACAGTCTCCACCCGTTAGAGGAATTCAGTCCCTGAATTCAGCTCGCTCGTTCTACGTACGTATGTTCTCGTGGTCGGGTTTGATGGGGGTAAACTTTCCCATTATCGAGCATAGCCTTCAAAAGACCTCTAGGTAACCGATTTTTACTTAATCCCACAACTCATCAAACAAGAACTGTCATGGGATTAGGCTAAATCGGTTTGAGTAACAACTTGATTCCAGTTTGATCCTCGCAACTCATCAAACAAGAACTGTCACTTAGATCAAACTGGGAACAAGTGGTTTGAAGGAGGTCTTTTGAAAATTTGGCTCGATTATGGAATTGCTTACACCGATCAAATCAATCCGGACATAATTCCATTATAACTACTCTCAGTATTGCAAAATTCATCTCTGAGTCGAACATAGGTGGTCAGGCTATGTCCCACTGTCCCGGGTCGAATATAGATGACCAGTCTATATTCCACCGAGGTTCAATGAATTTTGGAATACTCAGCTTAGTTATAATAATACTATGTCCTTCACATGTAAAGGGTGGTTCAAAAGACTAAGGCAGGTGATCAGGCTTGAGGTCGAATGATGAAACTACGCAAGGAAAAGGTGTAACGCTGCGACGTGCATGATATGTAAGCATACTTATATGGAATACAATTATAGTAATCAACGAGAGTAAGTGAGTATAATCTATCTGGCAATAAGATATAAATCTCATTAAATATGTCAGCAACAAACCACAAATGAGGCATCAGCTTGGCAGGCAGGCACGTAGCGGTCATAGGGTTAAGTTTTCGTAAAAGTAGCTATAGTTTAGGTTTTAAAATTACCCAATTCTCTATAGCCTAGGCTCTGATACCAATCTGTCACACCCCCAAAATCGGGTCCAGCGGAAGCTTACGTGTCGCTGGGGTGCAACTCAATTGGTATCATAACACAAGTGTAAAGAACAGTTTTCACATCAATCATTTAGAATATATTTGAGAAGTCAAAAGTGTTAAATTTACATTATGAAAAGTGGTGCGGAAGTTGGCCCATAAAATAAGTTAAGCGGTCCCAAATGTTTTATCAGAGTCTTCTATGACCATGCCATGCCCTGCCAAAAGCCTCCAGTAGCGTGCTATTGCTTAGTTCCTGAAAATACATGCTAAAGTGTCAACACGAGGTTGGTGAGTTCATAGAGTTTGTTTAACAAGTAAAGTATTTGAAATAAGATTTTCCCAGCAAAGGCATTGTAAATCCACTCAGTTGCAAATCCCGCCCATAACAAAACTTGCAACCTGTGTGTTTACAACCCACTGCTAAAATATAGCTTGAGTAAGACAGGTGTGTATACGAGGTGCGTTCTATAACACTAGTAGACCTTATGCTGCTCACTAGGAGACTTATGTTGCTCACGAGGAGACTTATGTTCGGCTACCCCAAGTGATAGATACTTAGGTCCGTGATATGTTATGTACGGCTACCCCAAGTGTTAGATACTTAGGTCCATGATATGTACTGTACGGCTACCCCAAGTGTTAGATACTTAGGTCCGTGATATGTTCTGTACGGCTACCCCAAGTGTTAGATACTTAGGTCCATGATATGTACTGTACGGCTACCCCAAGTGTTAGATACTTAGGTCCATGATATGTACTGTACGGCTACCCCAAGTGTTAGATACTTAGGTCCGCGAGTTGCTTTCAAGAATAACGCAAATAAGTTTAACACAATCATGTATGTAAGCAAGCAGTTTAAGCATGTATCTCCCCCAAAAAGTTCAAAACGTATAAAGTAGGGGCTATGAAACTCACCTGATGCGATAGCAACAATGATAATAATGGATAAGATGAAATGAGGCTCGATCTCTAACCGCGACCTATTATGAATGATATGATCTAGCGTAAGCAATGATACAATGCTACACATGCAAATACGTATGTTAACGATACCACTCGTTAGTTTTGAAAATAATGTTTATCGTCGAAAACTACATTTTTGACGTCTCGGCAAGTTATGAACTACTTTTCGTATAAATATGTTGAAACGGCACTCCACGATCCTTGTTTGATGTTTTATCGCCAAATAAAATAGTTTCGTCGCAAAATAACCCTTTTTACAACTTGTGAAAATATGACCAAACGGCCTCGCAAAACTAGTCGCAAAATATTGTACGTTAAGAGTTAGGAATAGAACTTGACGTTTTTGAAATCCTTGTAACATAATCTTCATGTCGTCTCATTTGACTTTTGATCATATGCGCTTCGATCATATAGAAAATTGGCCATGAACTTAGTGACTTGCTAGTTTTACACTTAGAAAATATATGTGTTGTAATGCTGTCAAAATAAGTATAGTTCGTCGGCTTTTCAAAAATTCATATCTCGGTCGTTACAAGTCCGTTTTCAACGTTCTTTATATCCACGCGTTCGTCATAACATGAACTATCATATTTTCAGTAGCTCGGCCCTCCTAGATCACGTCTAACGCCTCATTTTGTCCCTTGAAGTTCGGCAATCAGCATGCATTTTCTGAAAATAATAGTTTTTGTCTTCTAACTTTAAAAAAATCATATCTCCTTCGTTATAACTCGGTTTTTAGTGATTCAAGCGCCCACGTTTTCGTTTTTGAGTGTATTTTCTGAATATGAAGGCCAAAATAACGGCATGTTTACTGATTTTTCCAGATTTACATTTTCGGGACAGTAGGTTTGTATATACGTTAAAAACTCATTTTCTTGGTTCGCGGCTTGCTCAAACTACTTCAAAACAACTCCACAAATACACAAATCCTACCATACACCTTCTTAGGGTGTCATGGGTCCTAAACATCGCTAAAAATTATGGGCTTCGCGGGGATGTTAATAAAACGTACAGATCTAGTGTTTGAGATAGTTTTTGTGAAAAATAAAACAAGTGGTATGTATACATATCTTTTGCATGGTAAGCTCTCAAAATAACTAGAAGATACAACAAAATATGAGTAAAAGAAAGTGTGAAATGATCAAAAATGGTGTTCTTGAGCTTACTTGATGATTGATGAGTTAGGATGAAAAATGACCACAATCTTGGAGTTTTTATTGCAAAACCCTAACTAGGATGATATAAGGAACTAGTATAACACTTTTTCTTGAAAAATTTATGGATCCCCTCTTGTGTTCTTGACTTGGCCGTGTACTAGGGGAAGGAGGGAGAGAGTTTTTGTGTTTTATTTTGGCTAGTGAATTTATGAAAGAATTGTTAGGAAATAAAACTAGTATTTATACTAATTATGCATTTAAGGATTTTTAACTTATAAGGCTAAGAAAAAAAAAATGAAACAAGGGGCGGCACATAGTATTTAGGAAGTGGTAAAATGGTATTTTTAGCTTATAAGCTATTTTAGGGTAGGATTTAGTTAGTTTAGTGTATAATTTCGGTGTTATCGGGTACCGGGTTAACTGAAAATAATTCGTGACGAGTTGAAATAAAATACGACGAAGTTGCAAAAATTATAAAATCATGATACTGATAAGAATCGGGTGTTTAAAATAATGATCGTAATGAAATATCGCAAACCGACGGAGCTATAAGTGTTTCCGGAAAATATAGCAAATGATTTCAAAACACCGGGCAAATTAGTAATATAATTCTTGTATCATAATTTTGAGTATGTAAACATAATAGGATCATAGTCGGGAGTATCAGTTATATTATTCGTAGTAATGACTGAGTGGTAACGTTTAATAATTAACCATACGTTAATTGAAATAATGCAACTCGTGCATAGTAAAAACCAGAAAATGCGAATTGTGACAGCATTCCAACATATGATGATTCAAGAGTACTTGACATCCTCAATGATTGAAGACTTCTTATTCAAGAAGTTCATATAGATTAGTCATTTATATCCATTGAACATTTATGTCATGGATCATTGTAAACATCATTTGTATCAGTGAGTGTGGTTAGTGTTTTAGTCCTCAAAACACAAAGAGTGTCGGGAGTGGTTGTACCCTTGTGAAAGAACTCGACATCTAGCTTAGTGTCGGTAATTGTATAGGCGACGTTGGGTTGGTTCTGCCCTGAAGTAGAACTCGGTGTTTAGCTTAGTACCGGAAAAGGAAGTAAGCGACGTGTAAAGGTTTTCTCCGCCTAAGAAAGGGAGGTTGTTGATCTAGTGAAGTAACTCTCGAGTTGGGTACTCGGGGAGTGGAGTAGGGCGGAGAGGAGCTCCGTAGCCGAACCACTATAAATCATCGTGTTCGGTTTGCGCTTTCTTTTACTTATCTCTTTACTTTTATGTTTGCATTATGTGATTGCTTGTGTTGTGATTAGTTGATAATACTTATGTGACAACTTGGTAGACATAAACTACAACAGACAGTTTTCATATTAGAACTAGCCAAATTGGAAATTTGATACAACAAGTTTTAAGTTTTAAAACGGTAAACGTATTCACCCCCCCCCCCTCTCCGTTTCCACAATTGGTATCAGAGCGGGTTGGCTCTCATTTTCAAAACAAATGGTTTTTAAAATAGAGTAAGGTCCATGTATCAAATTACCTCTGAAGCAGAACATAATATGAAAAATGTTTCGCTAAGTATACTTTGAAATTTTGTTGTTAAATATTACTTTGTATACAAGCTTGAAGATGTCTTTGGAAAATCAAAAGAGAAGATTTCTTAAAAAGGTTTATGTGTCAAATTGTGTGCGTAAAGCTAATTTACGAAAAACTCGGGTTTTAAGGGAGTGTTTGGAATAACCATTAATTTAGTTGAAAAATCACCTCCGTAATATTTAGATAAGTCACATAGGTAGAAATGTTGTTAAATATTTGTAATATATGCTTAAGATTAAGTCTAGCAAGTCTCACACACTTTCGCTATGTCAAAATACGAGTTTAGGTGAATCTGGTACAGGTCCCGGCGGATCCAAATCACATAAAGGGCGGATCCCTCAAAAAGGATCCGTCACTGCAGTATGCACTTTTTTGTCAAACTTCAAAAATTCATAACTAATTAACCGTAAGTCCGTAGGAGTCGCGCCACCTATCATTTTGAAGGGAATTAAGTCTACTTTCATTTAAAAATAATATCATGGCCTGAATCTAAATTGAAATAGGTAAAACAAATCAAAAGGTACAACCTGTCCAAAATATTTAGTTTTATTTTGTCACAGTAACTTAAATTTTTGAGTCAAGCAATGTAAGTTGGTATCCTTTAAACATTGATATGATTTCTATCGAAACTAAAGAATTTGGTAATATAAAGGAAACAAATCAAGCTTGGCATACATCGTCATATTTAAACGCAAAGTGACGAAAAGTATCTGTTCATTTATGCTATGCTATGTGACTATCTGTTCTAAGTTATTTGCATACATGTAATTTGCCTGTTGGTAATTGTGATTGAATTTGTTGATAGGAAATACATAAGTGTTTTGCCATGACAATTATTTGCTTGTTTATCAATTGCTTGTTTGATGTACAATAGGACTTTTGCTAGATCTTGTGCACTAAGTTGATATACTGTGTTTGTTTCACTTATAGACTTAGATACTTTAATTGCATATGTTATGAGAAAACTTTGCATAACTTACTTAGAAATGTGAACTGAGTGAAACTAAGTTTAGTATCTTAAAATGTATTGCCTTGCACAAACCTTCACTTAATTTCAAGTGTTAAAACATGTAAACATGTAGTATTTGTGAAAAGGTGTTTGGTATAGTTGCTTTCAACAAAGATGTTTGATGTATTTATCTTGTCATAGGATAGAAACTTATCTTTGAATGATCATATGAACTAACCATGTCATGCAGGACGATAACACTTAGTGTTATCAATTTTCCGAGAATAATCCATTGTTTGACTTAACTTCATTTATGGTAAGTTATTATGAACGGATTAAACTATGTGTGTACGTGTGTTAGAATATACATTTTTAGTAGTTTTGCATTACATATTAGCTAATAGATATGTTCCAAGAGAATTTTCGGGTCTTGGTCGAAAAACGCGAATTTTGCATATCTCTCTGTTTGTTTTTAGTACTTTTGTTCAACGGATCCGACGGATCCCTCATTTTGGATCCGCCAAGAGTTATCGTTGGATCCGCCAGTCAAGAACCCACGGATTTCACGGCTCCCAAACTTTGGCTCCGCCTTTGTTGTCGATTGGGTCCGTCAGTTTCAACAAGTAATCTTTTTCAAAATTTCCGACTATTCCCAATCCTTAGATTATTGATTATAGTTCTTAGGATTCTTATCACTGATGTTCACTCAAATAAGGATTAGGACATCTCACCAAATAGGATAATCATATCCAATCACAGTTTCAAATTTCATGAAAATGCTCCAAGGTACCTTTTCGGTAAACCACTGAGTATTTGTGATCATTACACACATTCACTGCATCCTCCCGTCCTTTACTCATTCACTAGCTTGATTTGTAAATTGACAACTTCCAAACTAATCCAGACTCACTGTTTGCAAATATATCATAGATTACAAACCCAACTCATGACTGTGGATATTGTCCAATACTCACATATGTTGCCTGGCTTGGTTAACATGTCATCTTTCAAGACAATTAAGATTTACATCGAGTCATAACTCACACTTAGGTTATAGATGTAATTATCATGTCTTGTTGCTCTTTTCTCCAAGTAGGATTCACAACTTAAGTATTTCGTCCGAAATATTCAAGTATATCTGACTTACGATTGTAGTCATTAAAAGTCATATCCGAAACAATCAACTCCCAAGTATTTTAACAATGAATGTTAAAACACGCATCCCATCATAACTAGAACATGTGTTCTTTCATCAACCCGTCACACAAACATAACCAAACACTTCATCCGCTAGTGAACCACAAGAATTAGTATCCATTCTTGTAATCTTCAACATTCATGAAACCCAAAAGTTCATCCATAGTACAACAAACTCCTACATCACCATAATTCACACCATTGAGTGCATTGCTCAAAAAGCCCTTAGTCCAACACTCATACCAAATCAAATACACGTTGAATCAACTCAACAATACCTTGCCACCTATAGAATTAGAACTTCAATCATCAAATGAGCATGATATTCACATTCAGTGTTTATCAATTTCCACTAGTAGTACCACTTTCACAAGTAATCAAAGTATTAGTAATACTTTGTCACCAAGCTTCTGAATAAGTCTCGTTAACCCTTAAATCAGTATTTTAAAAACATATGTTAAAATGCAATGACAACCTCATACACCCCAAGCAACAATGACA
Organism: Artemisia tridentata subsp. tridentata; assembly: GCA_021014915.2. NCBI lineage: Eukaryota > Viridiplantae > Streptophyta > Magnoliopsida > Asterales > Asteraceae > Artemisia > Artemisia tridentata. The sequence goes on along the minus strand of CP139506.1, from coordinate 189,741,070 downwards.
CTTGAGAAGTATATATAAGAAACTTAAAGTGAATTCATCCAGTAAACTAAGGATAGGTCTATCCAAACAATTAAGCTTCATATCTTCATTTATGATGTTTCGGAAAAACATTATGTATTTGGTTTTCATAAAAGGATAACATATATCCTATGCATCATTCTCTCCTTGCAACATGATTGGTTGTGTTACAAGAAATTTCATTACACCTCATTAGGCAAATGATCTTAAATAAACATCTGCAAGTTCTATTAACTAGAGCTTCCCCCTCATCTTGTCATTCTTATTTTCATAATGATTCTATCTTACTTGTTGAAAGATACCATACGTATCTATTTCCTTTCAGCGTACATTAAACCTTGGTCAAACTTTGTGCATATCCACATCTCTGGAGCATACACAAGACCTATTAAAGTTGGTAACTTTATTTAGATTCTTGTTCCAAAGAACTCTCTTCAGAACGTTCATGACATATCCCATTACCACACACAAACACATGTCTTAATCTTAGATCACTTGCATAACTCATACTTAAACTCAACTCAAAGGATGTCACCCTTTAGATCATTCAACCTTAGATTCCAAACACAATGATTAAAATCTGTTGACACATATTTGTCAAATTTACGTGTATAACATGACTAGTTTTAATAGAAATAGTTGAGTGTCATTAAGTCATGTATTGGTAAATTTTCTTGTCTTAGGAATAATTAATAAAATCACTTGCATTACATATACATGTATTGATTACATGATATTTGTTTGATATCTTAATGTTATAATAATTATTTGATTGATTGTCAAATGTGTAAACCTTGAAAAGGTTTTTGTCTACATGATTATATGCTTCATGTTAACATGATTTAAATAATATGTTCATTCTTTCGTTATATGATATTTCGCAAGATTAATGTATTACTTGTTAACTCATGATATGTCATTCTTATATGATATTTCTATATTTGAAAGCTCGTGTCTTTTGTTGACATTCGTTGAGTCTTTTTCATAGGATAGTCTAAATAATGCATGTTTCTAAAATGTAGAAATTGTTTGCATGAACCTGTCGTTTCATTACTTTTGTGACCACGTCACACTATTTGTTTGCCATGTGTGCCCCTATATGTCTAAGTGCTTTTTGGAATGATAAACACTTAGAAGTTGTTTTATTAATCACATAGAACATTGTGTTAATTAATGGGTAAGTATGCTTAAGTAACTAAGCCTAACTTCAAAACAATTTCACAATGTAATATCAAAAACAATGTCATCTTACAATATGATTATTTGTCTTGATGCCATGTGGTAGCTTTTTTGTCTGGTAGATGAATATTTGTTTTTGTTTACATAAGATGTTATGATTTCTATAATATTTACATCTTTTGTCATTAGGACTTTTGTCTTGTAGATTGATAACAAATTATTTGTTATTTCTCCTTGTTATGCTTATTTTGCATAATTGTTATCTCATTATTGCTACTTAGATTAGTAATATGTTTATGGGATCCATTTTCTTGCATATAGCCTTAAATGCTAACAGGATTAAGTTTTAGAGGTTTGAAATTTGTGTTTGGATATCTTTCAATATACCTCTCTCCAAATCGTATTGTTGCTTCCGCTTTCCTAACAATATCTTCATCATCTTTTAGTTAAAACAATACACCTCCCATAAGGAAAACCACATGCCTCGTCGTGCGATCATCTCGCATTGATAGAGAAGAGCTACGTAACTTCAAGGATGAAGTTCTTTGTATGCTAATCAATATCCACAAAAACATTGCTAAGCTCATCGCTTTCATTAAGCTACAACCTCCTAAACATTTCATTGTCATTCTTCTTTTGATGCATCACAGATTATGTTGAATGTCCACCAATTAAGGGGTAGAGAAATTCATTCACATAATTGTCTTTTCGCATTAAAGAAAATGTACTCGTGTTTCTTACATTCTCAAATACCGACATGTAGGTTCCAATTACTTAGTTAAATCAGTTCACAAAATCACAAAGTGTTTCAAACCTTATTAGCTCAACATTACAGTTCTGCACCAATACCTCATTAAATGAAAAACACAATCATGTGTTTGACAAACCTCTTAAACAAGAAGCTTTAAGTCTCCTTGGACTTTCTTAGATTTTGACTAGGATTGGTAAAACCAAATCAGTAGTTGTAAGTAAATAGATCTTAGCTTGAACCTTTGTTTGATCATAAATGACAAAACATGACCAAATCAATTTTGGTCTCACGGAACCCTTGGATAAGACTGACGGAACCAAAAATTTGGTTCCACCAAATCCGCGGGCACCAGGTTCTGATTTTGAACATTCATAACTGACAACCTTTTCACAACCAACGATTATAGGATTTACTTTTACATCATTCTCTGGAACAACTTCATTGTCTAGAACATCTTCAGTGTCTAGAACACCATCATAGGATCTCATCCTTTTCATTCTTGATTCGTATCAAGCAAGTCATTGTCAGTGCAAACAGAACCATCACTCTCAACACATTGTTCCAACCAACACTCTCATCATATGATGTCATTTTTATCCGCATATAGGTATCTAGTATTTCCAATTGTTACATATGGAATCTCTATTCCTAAGTAATCATTGTCTTCACTTCCTCTTATTCGAGCATTTACTATGGGACGATTCATCATCTTTGGTAGATGATAATATCATAACCGTAACCGTCTTCAAATACTCTTATAGCATTTGCTATACATGAGAGTTTCTGAATTCATTGCATTCATTATAATCACCACCTTCCATCACTAATCATCAACCCCATGGATTAGCGAAAAACCTACTCACATCAACCTTTAGTCATCCATTGAGTTATCATTCACTAGTAAACCAACACCAATATTAACACCACTCACTTTAAGCATTTCATCTTCACTTCATAGGCATTGTTTTGTAGGATTTTATCATATTATATTCTTGTAAATGTAATTCTTATTAGAAGATTACACTCTTTATAACATGGTAATCACGATTGATATCACAATTCGTATGCTGCATCATATTTTTCTTTGATTAGACAATCACAATTGATATGTTACATAATATTTTTCTTTGAGATAAAATATATTGCACTAACCATTTCATTGTAGGTTCATCATCATATACGCTCGATCATATATAGCTTACTCATCATAGGATGAAGTTTGCTTCGATTATTTTTCTTCTTTTATAGGTGCTTCTTGACAATCTCAAACCAGGAGGATTATCAGTCTAGCGCTCATATTGCATCGTCTATACACATTGGTCGTACATGACTTAAGACACAGCTTCTAGTGCACTAATCTTTTGTTTTGTAGGTTCATCTTGACGCCCTAGAGCAAGGGGGAGCTTTCGTCAAGCATTTTTAGAATATATCACATACTAATCTTTATTGTGTAGCATTCCTCTTCCTTGGATCATATACGTTGGTACCCTAGCAACGGGGAGTATAGATCAAGGGGGAGGACATCATGAACTAACTCATTTTTTTTTGTAGCATTTCCCATCCTTGGAAAGTATACGTTGGTACTCTAGCAATGGGGAGTATACATCAAGGGGGAGGATATCATATTCTAACTATTTTTTTTTTGATCATACATCTTAACCTTGTCACTCCAATTAGGGGGAGTATTATCCAAGGGGGAGCCTTAAAGTTCTCAATATCATTGCATTATCATACTTGGTACTCTAAACTAGGGGGAGTAATCACCAAGGATTGGTTACCACATTCCGCTACGGATATCTTCTTTTCGTTTCGACAAAAAGGAGGAGATAGGTCTACAATAGATTACGCATGTGTATCATTGGGTATTTGGTCTTAATTTGATCCATGGATCCGCTAACAACCTAAGGGACGCAACAACCATAGGAGATTGGGAGTAGTCTATTTAACTTCACTAGGGATGATGCAAGCTCGCCTTTTTGGGGAGAAATGAAGTTAACTCCAAGGACACACCCTTTTTGCTTCGACAAAAGGGGGAGAAAGGTGTAAACGGAGAAAGTAAGTAATTATAGACACAAGGAGAAAGGTGTAAACGGAGAAACGAACACAAGGATAAAGTAAGTAATTACGGACACAAGTAACTTTTTGCATTTTACTTTCTATCACGTTTACATATTTTGTCATCATCAAAAAGGGGGAGATTGTTAGTGCAAGCAGTCTCGTTGGGGAGATTGCTAGTGCAAGCAATCTCGTTTGTTTTGATTGATGACAAACATATAACTTGATACATAACGTAAAATGTACAAGTTACTTGTAATCTTATCTTGTCTCAACATACATTCAACATCTCTCGAGTCCTCGTATGATACAACACAGGTTCGTACATGTTTGTTATGTGGCATTATTATCAAACCTTAACAAACCATTTAGAATGTTTAAAATACGGTTAGGTAATTAAGTATTTTAAAAAAGGCTAATCATTCTACTTAGAACCTCATTCTACATGCTACATGATCACTAGGATACATGTTACATACATATACACATTACAAAGTTCACTAGGAATAACATATACAAGTTTACATGTTTATTTCTTAAAATGGAAACTTTATTAGTTAAATATTAGGATGACATCATGGCATGCATCATGAATGATATCTTGGATAGATTTTGTAATATTTTGTTTAGATTCTCAAGTTACTATGTTGACTTTAAAAGATCATGAAATGACTTGACAAAGATATGGATAGATTGTACTAGATTTGGAAAGATTTCCAAATTAACTTAGCTGTCATTTTGGCGGAACCAAACAACAACAAAGACAGATCCCTTTTATGGGATCCGCCGGGCAAAAATATTGTTGGCTATACATACCAGCCCATTGTTGCCCATAGTCTCATGCCATTAGAAAACATGTCCATAGTTTTGCCCATAGTTTCATATCCATAGTTTTGCCCATTGTTTCATGCTATTAGAAAACATGTCCATGGTTTTGCCCATAGTTTCATGTCCATTGTTTTCCTATAAATAGTCCTTAGTTTTGCCCATATGAGCATCCAACAAGAACACATATTCCCTCACTTGTTCACACACTTAGATCAGTAGTAAAACATGTAGATTCATACATTAATCACCCTTTACATAATGATCATAATGTTACTAACTTTCATTATGTTGTAAGCATACATTGTTAATGATCCTGTGAAGCAAGCTCAAGATCATGAGACATCATCCATAGCATTCCAACATATGAAGATTCAAGAGTACTTGACATCCTCAATGATTGAAGACTTCTTATTCAAGAAGTTCATATAGATTAGTCATTTATATCCATTGAACATTTATATCATGGATCATTGTAAACATCATTTGTATCAGTGAGTGTGGTTAGTGTTTTAGTCCTCAAAACACAAAGAGTGTAGGGAGTGGTTGTACCCTTGTGAAAGAACTCGACATCTAGCTTAGTGTCGGTAATTGTATAGGCGACGTTGGGTTGGTTCTGCCCTGAAGTAGAACTCGGTGTTTAGCTTAGTACCGGAAAAGGAAGTAAGCAACGTGTAAAGGTTTTCTCCGCCTAAGAAAGGGAGGTTGTTGATCTAGTGAAGTAACTCTCGAGTTGGGTACTCGGGGAGTGGAGTAGGGCGGAGAGGAGCTCCGTAGCCGAACCACTATAAATCATCGTGTTCGGTTTGCGCTTTCTTTTACTTATCTCTTTACTTTTATGTTTGCATTATGTGATTGCTTGTGTTGTGATTAGTTGATAATACTTATGTGACAACTTGGTAGACATAAACTACAACAGACAGTTTTCATATTAGAACTAGCCAAATTGGAAATTTGATACAACAAGTTTTAAGTTTTAAAACGGTAAACGTATTCACCCCCCTCTACGTTTCCACAGATCCATAGAGGATCAAGAGTTTTTTCTTATTCTTCTTTCAATTCTGTTATTAAATAAAACCTTGTTAGTAACATTGATTGTGTTCTTGTTATTATTCCGTTGTGCAACAATCATTGTTTGTATAATCCTAGAAGAGCTTGATCTTGGATTAACACATGTGATTCATAGAGAATTATATGTGAATTTTGATTATTGTTCTAGCAGATTTGCTATTTTTAACTGAACAAATGTGAATCATATGTGATTCACTAAGAATCATATGTGATTCAGTAAGAATCATATGTGATTATTTATGAATCATATATGATTTGTATATAGAATCACATGTGATTCTTGGGAACACATGTGATTCTAGGTAAATCATATGTGTTCCGAATCATATGACTCATAGAGAATCACATATGATTCACAAAAATCACATGTGATTCTAGATAAATCATTGAGAATCATATGTTTTGTTTATTGTTCTAGCAGATTTGCTACCATCAGTAAAGTAAAAAACTTACAACAAAAATGCAACAAAAATAAAAACTTACAACAAAAATATTAAAGTGAAAAACTACCATCAGATTTTATAATACCATCAGAAATTGTTCAATACTACATCAGATTTTACCAAAATACTACCCATCAGAAATTGTTCAATACTACATCAGATTTTTACCAAAAGACTACCCATCAGAAATTTTTCTATACTACATTAGATTTTACCAAAACACCATCTATTCACTTTTTCAAGATCCGCTTTCTTCTCAACGCCATATTTTCCTTAACCATTACTTTTGGAACCTCTTGATTCTCAACGTCATCTTTTTGTTTTTCACAATCGGCCCTGTTCTTGATTGCATTCACAATAATTGAGATTCTAGTTTGTTCAGGTAACTCATTCTGGAACTTGTAAGCCAAATCAAACATCTTTTGTAAATGCACATTTAACTCATGCAAGAGAATCTTGGTAGCAATTTTGAACCGCATTCGCATCAACAACGAAACCTGCTTCTCTGATTCTGGACACAGACCAACATCCCATTTTGCGGCAGGTTCACCGACATAACACTCCATGTGAATCATAGCGAAAACTCCACAGTCAGCATGGTTGTCGTTAGTGTTCCATTTCAAATTTGGAATGTGATTGTACAAATAATTGCACGACTAGGCCTTCGATGATGATCAAAGGATTTATGGGGTGTTGGGATTGCGCCAAGCTTGTTCTTAACCTGCAATAAGAAATACCAAGACACTACGTTAAGTGATTGCGCAGGGGTTGGACCCTGCGAACCACCTCCGGCGTGCGAGTAAGTATGTGTGATGATAAGTAGGTCGTAAATTGAGAGAGTGAAGTTAACTTACATCGTCTTGGCTCGACTAAGCTATTTATAGGGGAGAAATAGGACTTAGTGGGCGGTTGCACTTTGTTCGGAGATCATGGGGGCGTCCATGATTTTGTGGTAACCGCTAGGGCTTTGTAGCCCACGATCTCTATTTTGGCGGGAAGGCCTAAAGGAAGAGGAGACGTGGGTATGACCAGGTCAAGAGGGTTCTCCGTTGTAGTCCCTTCGAGAGGGATACCCCGAAGGGCTTAAGGCTTCGATTGGCGGGTTCCCACATGGTAACCATTTCGTAGACGAATGGTTTTACGCCAATGAAACGTGTTAAGAGATTAACCTGGGCCTCCGAAGGGAGGGCTTTCTACAGGCTCGAAGGGGAGTCCTTCGACCCGTTCGGAGGGTACATCATCAAGCCCCCCAGTCGAAAGTGATATATACGTACAAGTATAAATTGCATTCGACTCTCAAAATCAACATGCATTATACCTATTAAATTACACTCCCGTGCAAAAATAAATGACTAACTAAACCACGCATTTAATGCGAGCTAATGATTATCCTCCCACTTGGGCTGTAAACTCAAACGGCTTATTTAATCGGTACTAGCAAACATCACTTCAAAATTTAAATGCCTGTTTAAGATCCGTAAGATCTTCAAAGTTAGGTATACACGTGTGTGCTTGGGATCAAAACCGTCTGGGTACATAAACCCAAAATAATTAAACCCTAGCTCATTTTACCTCCGCCCAAAATATACACATTGCTCTGCAATCTTGTGCTTCCATTGGAACGAAAAGGTAAAATTCCAATAAACCTTCCTTGATCTTTTATTATTTTAATATGAGCATGGCCGCTAAGCGAATTATTAGGCAACAGACCTGTACCTTGTCGAAACAAGCCTTATCTGAGTTTCTGCTTGATTACCCTATACCCTCGGAGTACAAAATCATGCTCCCTTGTAAGAAACAAAATATTTTCGATGCTCCCGCAGGGTTTGTGGGTTTGTATGTGCATGCATTCACTCAATCGAATCTTAGGATACCCATTCATCCCTTGATTTTAGAGTTTCTACAATACTATCAGGTGCATATTTCTAGGTTAAACCCTTTTGGTCTTGCTAAGTTGACCACTTATATCGTAATGTGTAAAGCGTACAGATATGAACCCACATTAGAAGTGCTTAGGGGTTTTGTCAATCTCTATCCTGGTGGAGATTGGGTAGCCATTGCCAAAAGGGGTGAACATGACGTGCCTGTTCTTGTGACGAAACCCTTTTCAAATATTAGAAACTGGAAAGGATAGTTTTTCTATGTTGAAAGTACCATCATACCTCCTGAGTATCCAGCATTGTTGGATGAAGCAAACATGTATGATGAGAAGAAGTACAATGACCCTCTTCCCTATGAGATAAGGAGCGACCCCTTGTACCAGCATCTTGCACGCCACCCTGCTAATGTCTAGACTTTTCCAAAGCCTATATTGTACATGGCTGGTTTAAGTGACAGCTGGGACGGGTCTCCGTCGTCACCTAAAATTATTTGTGAAGGACAAAGTATGTACAATTCTTATTTTCTTAGAATAAATAACTTATCTGCTGATATTCATCTCCTTTTGCGTTTGTTTTTGCAGAAATGGCTTTCAGAAACTTCGTTGTCGCAAGTGGTGCAAAGGAAGTAAGCTTCATTCCAAAGGATCCCCAAGATATCAGCTTCGGAGTAGGATCTCCGTCTATATCTGTGAACAATAATGATGTTGATGTTTCCCCACCTAAACCTCTCGTTGTGCTTCCCCCGATCAAGCCCTTAATACTGAGGAAACCCCCCAACTTGTGGAGGATGTTGGTGACTCTGATGATACTCCTTCCGAGAGTGACCAGCTGAAGATCGTAGGGTCTTTCGGTATTACTGATAGAGTTCGGACTAGGAAAGGTACCAGTGCGAAGGCTGCAAAGGTTGCCCCAAGAGGAAATTGAACATTCCTACTCCTACTTCTAGAACAACAAAGCAGAAAACAGAGAAGTCACGGGGGAAAGCCATTATGTATTCCACTGAAGACATTGTTGATGATGATGACATTTATGGTAAGTAAAGCATTCCTGACTCTCTGCTTCTCAATGTGGTACGTGTCTTATGATGATGTTTTATGTAGGGTTGCCAAACACCAAGGAATTTCCGAATGCCCTTTCCTGCCGATTATTGGTTGAAAATGTCACCCCTGTTTCCTGGAGGAGATCTTTGGGCGAGATGTCTATTGAGAAGTTGTGTGATCTTCATGATAAAAGCTATACTAGGCAGGCTATGCTGGATAACCATTTGAACTTCCGTACAAGGGAGTTAATCAACAAGGTCAAAGATGCTAAGGAGGAGGTTGCAGTTGTTGTTGCCAGGGAGGAGGATAGAGAAAAGAAATATGCTGAGTTGGAGGCCAGGTGTGATGCAGCCATGGCGGATTTTGAGAAGCACCCCAGATACGAGGCCCTGCGTGCCAAGATGAGCAGTCTCGAAGGACAGCTCAAAGGGTCGCAAGGTAGGTTAAAGATGGAAGAGGCCCAGACTGCTGGATATAAGACTCAGATTGCAGCTCTAGAGTCTAAATGTACTGGTCTGGAAACTGAGAGGGCTAGGTTGAAAGAGAATGAGATCAAACTTTGTCAAGATATGGATGGGCTGAAGCTTGAAAGCAAAAACTTGAAAAAAGATAGGGCTGAGGTGGTCTCGAAGGTTGTCCCTTATATTGCTATGGAGTTATACCATAGTGATGAGGTAGGAGCAGTTTTGGGGAAGCTGGTGAATGCAACCATATTCTATGGTAAGTGCACAACTCTGGAGGAAATAGCCGAAACAAAGAAACCAGTTGTGTTGTCGGAGGTGCCTTACTACCGTCCAAATTCTAAGAAAGAATATGATGAAGCTGGGAATGCATTCACTACAGCAGAGTACCCGTTTCTTGCCGAAGCCACCAAGGACCCTTTAGCCTCAGTCGAAGATCTCCTATCCAAAAATCCCAAGAGTATCCAGCCTCCCTCTCCATCCAAAAGAACCATCTCTGAGAAGCCTCCGTCTGTAGCTCATCAAGAGGATCCTAACTCTTCCAAGAACATTTGAAGGTTGCCATGTTGGCAATAATTTGGTCAGTAAGGGTGGCACGTACCCTTTTTAAACAATTTCCTTTGTGTTAAGGCATGTGCCTTTATGTTTGAACAATTTATCTTTTATGTGTCTGGGCTTCGACCCAGACTTCAGACAATTTGCTTGGATGTTTTAACTTTGGCTATGACTATGTGTAGCCGTATAAATTCCAAATTAGGGAATTATGTCCCAATTTTGATATCATGCTTGTCTTCTCTTACACTTATATACAAGCGTAAATATACAACCTAAGGTTATAACCTTATTGTGTGTATTTTGGACCAAGATTTTTAGCAATCGTATAATTTGACTGCGACAGAGGGTCGCGACCCACTCCGTCTTTATCCTTAAGTTACAGAGGGCTTATAATACCCTAAGACTTTATAGGAAAGTTAATGTGAATTGAAATGGATGTTTTTTGTGTACAAGACATGTGCCTTGCTTCATCCTTCGACATTGAAACTTTTAAAGTACTTGGCTGAGCAAATCTTTGTTGTATAAAACGAAACAAGAGATTTTGAGGGAAATTTGTCATATCATTAAGTGGGTAAGGAGGATTACATCATTTTAAGAAATGAACACTAAGACACCTACCATTAATGCTTCTTTCCCATGTGAGAAGAATGCGTTACATGAAATTGAAAAACAACTAAGTGCTTTTAAGAGAGTAAGTCTTACGTATAAAACTTATGAAAGCTAGTGTCCAGATCTTCGGGCTCGTATGCTTTGTTGTCGCGGCATTTTTCTTTGACAATGGGCCCTTTGACTTGGCTTTGCTCTCATTTATCCGAAGGATATATTCTTGTATGCCTTCAAGATTTTGGGTAACCTATCTACCCACTCATGCTGATATTTTCCTATCTTTGTCTCGATTTCAATAACAATATCCTTGTCAACACAAGTGAAAATTTGCTTCACATTCAGGCTTTCGCAGAAAGATGGGAACACCCCTTCGACAAAGTGTTTCCCTTTGTAAGAAGTGATGACTTGTGGGACTCCAAATCTGCAAATTATGTGTTCCCACATAAACTTTTCCACATGCTTATCTGCTATCGATGCCAAAGGCTTGGCTTCAACCCATTTGGTGAAGTGATCTACAGCTATGACCAAGAATTGTGCTCCTCCAGGAGCTATTGCTAGGGGTCCGATTATGCTGACTCCCCGTTGGCCGAAAGGTCTTGCTGATGTAATAGAATACGAGTCATACTCTAATGGCTTCCGAGCTTTTGAGTGTACCTGACATGTCGCGCATGCTTTGATCACTTCTGTTATGTCTTCCAATATAGATGGCCAGTAGTATCCCCATCTTGTTACTTTCGAGGCGATGGATCGAGGGCCTACATGCTTTCCACAAGAATCTTCATGAACATTATAGAGAATGCTCGAAGCCTGTTTCAGTCCTACGCAACGAAGCCATGGAGATAAAAAGGATCTCCTGTATAGATTGTTCCCAATAAGTCTATATTGGGGAGCTTTGGTCCGGATCTTTCGAGCAAGCTTAGGACTTTCTGGCAGACTACCACTGATCAAGTATTCCCTAATTGGAGTCGTCCAATTGTTGCCTCTGTCAGATGCTACGTCTTGTGTAATTGACCTGTAGGTCAATACTTCTACTAAAACTTCCTCGGGCAGATGAGCGAAAGCCATTTCAGATAGCTTGCTTAGGGTATCCGCCTTCTTGTGTTGGCTTCTTCGAACATGTGTTATCTTATATGGTTCGAATCCCTAAAGAAACTCTTTAGCTATATCCAAATATTTTTTAATAGTGGGCTGCTCTGCTACATAAGAGCCCTTGATTTGGTTGGTGACTAGTTGCGAGCTTACAAAAATGGAGAGGTCATTGGCCTCCAAGCCTTTTGCTAGTCGAAAGCCTGCTAACAAAGCTTCATACTCTGCTTCATCGTTCATGGCCTTAAACTCAAAACGTAATGCATAAGCGTACTCCTTTCCTTCCGGACTAACTAGCATTAAACCTGCTCCTGAACCAACAGAACTTGAGGCTCCGTCTGTGTACAATTTCCACCCCTCCTTCGTCTTTCGGGGCTTCTCCTCAGGAATTTCTTTATCTTGGCTAGGTCCGGAGGGTGTTTCAGCGAGAAAGTCTACAAGTACCTGATCTTTTCCGGGGTTTCGACCCTTGTACTCTATCTTATGCTCTCCAAATTCGATAGCCCATTTAGCTATCCTTCCTGATTTCTTAGGCTTCGACAGTATCTGCCTAATAGGCTTGTCAGTCAATACCGTGATGGGATGAGCTTGAAAGTATCTTCGAAGGCGTCTTGCAGCATAAACCAAGGCTAGGATTAGCTTTTCCAACTCCGGATAGTTTAGTTCAGCTCCTTGCAGAACCCTGCTAACGAAGTATATAGGGACTTGTTTCTTCTCCCTTTTGGCTAAGAGCACCGCACTGATGCTTTCGAATGATGCCGCAATATACATGAACAACACTTTGCCTTTGATTGGGGCTGTAAGTGTTGGTAAGATTTTCATGAATTCCTTTAGCTTTTCGAAGGCTGTTTCCGCCTCACAACTCCATTGGAAAGTCTTTTTATCTATACACCCCTTGAGTGTTTTGAAGAATGGTAGAGACCGATCTGCCCCTTTCGACAGGAACCTGCTAAGTGCCGCAAGCTTCCCATTGAGGCTTTGAACTTCTTTTAGTGACTTCGGAGCTTGAAGGTCAGTGATGGCTTTTACCTTTGAGGGGTTAGCTTTAATCCCTTGTTTAGTGATCAAATGCCCCAAGAATTGTCCTTCCTCCATGCCAAAGGAACACTTCTTAGGGTTAAGCTTCATATTGATTGCCCGTAATTGATCGAAGCTCTCTTGGATGTCGGAGAGGAGGTCCTCTTCGGTTCTACTTTTTATTACCATGTCATCAACGTAGGCTTCCAAGTTCCTCCCAATTTGCTTGTGGAATGCTTTATCTACTAACCGTTGGTAAGTTGCCCCTGCGTTCTTCAGGCCGAAGGGCATTTTCTTGTAGCAATAGACACCCTTTCCTGTGTAGAAGGCTGTCTTTTCTTCATCTTCCTCCACCATTTGTATTTGGTGATACCCTTTGTAGGCGTCCAGAAAACATTTCAAACGGAAACCTGAGAGAGATTCGACCTTCCAATCGATTTCTGGTAGAGGGTAGTAGTCTTTCGGGCAAGCTTTATTGATGTCGGTGAAGTCAACACACATACGCCACCCTCCGTCACTTTTCTTTACCATGACTTGGTTAGCAACCCAAGTTTGGTATTTCACGTCCCTGAGAATTCCTGCTTGTACAAGCTCATCCACCTCTTTGCAAGCAGCTGCATTTCTTTCTGGTGCCAGGCTTCGTCGCTTCTGCTTAATTGGTTCAATGTGCTTGAACTCGTTAAGCTTGTGTTCTGTGCCGAAGGGCTTGCCATCGATCATAAGAGTCCTGGGGACTCCTGTCATGTCTGAATATGTCCATGCGAACACATCTTTGTTGGCTTTGAGTAGCTTCTCTAGGTCTGCTTTGAAGTTAGCAGGGAGTTGCTTTCCGATTGCCACCGTTTGCTCTGGATAGAGCTCATTTATCACAATACGCTCTTCGGCATCCGTACAACTTAGAATAGCCTTCGGAGGCTCCTCCGGACTTTCCCTAATCTTTTTGCCACCGTCTCCCATTTATTCTTGACTGTAACTGGAGAATACGGTTCCTATCCCATAAGGTGTATGGAACTTTACCGCTGCATGTATGGTGGAGACTACGATACCCATCTTTTGCATGGCGGTCCTTCCTATCAGCAAGTTGTAAGGAGAGTTGGACCTTACGATAGCGAACATGAGGGTTTCTGTCCTTGCGAGCTTGCCTTCTCCAATTGTTATTTCTAATGGAACTTCTCCCAGAGGCCACGAATGCTCACCAGAAAATCCTACCAAAGGTATCTTCAAATCAACCCGCTGCGACCTGATCGAAGGCTTGAGCTTAAGAAAACAATGCTCATAAATGATTTCGCAGGAGCTTCCGCAGTCCATATAGGCTCTATTCACTTCTCGGTTGGAAATGAGGACTTTGATGACTACTGGATCATTTGAAGGGACTTGGCCCGTAAGAGGAGGAAAAGTTACTTCCCCTATTGCATTACCCTCCTGCTCCGTTACCTTTCTTTTCAAGCTGGCTTCGCCCCAACGAACCATGAGTATTAGGGCTTCGATAGGAGTAGTATCTTTAGCCAATTGAGTGTCGGTCATCTTTTCCTTTCCCTTCTTTATACCCTTCACCAAGTGTGCCAATTGCCCGGACTTCACAGCTTCTTCTATCTGTTTCTTTAACTCTCTACAACTGTTCGTATCATGACCATAATCATCGTGAAAGTGACAATACTTGCTGGTATCCCTGTTTTTGCCCTTACTTGTCATACGAGGGGGTGCTTCAAAGGCCTTAGCAGCCCTCTCCGTAGCAAGTATTTCCTTTGGAGACTTGGTTAGACTGCTTAACAAACCGTGGTTGGGGCCTTTGTTGTATGGAGAAAACCTGTCTCTGTTCTTGTTCTTGTTCTTTGACCCTTCCCACGAAGAATGCTTCGAAAACTTGTTGTTGCTGTCTCTGTCTATCGGAGCCCCATTAGTGGATACCTCTTTCGCTTCGATCCAAGTATACGTCTTTTCCATTAACCCTTTGTAAGTTGTCGGAAGGTCAGTGGACAAGAATTCCACCAAACTCCGATTTCGAAAACCATGTACGAAACCCGAAATACGCTGATCTTCATGAAGACCCAAAATCTGCAAAGTCTCATCGGTGTACCTAGTAACGAAGGCCCTTGTGCTTTCATTTTCCTTTTGTTTGATGTTGTGCACCGTTAAATGAGTCCTTGTGAACTTCTTTTGCTGACTGAAGTGTGACCGGAACTTAGCCTTAAGATCATCAAGATTGACGATGCTACCGGGCTTTTGCCCATTCCACCAAATACGAGCAGAATCCCGTAGGGTGTATGTAAACATATGACAGGCCACCGGCATAACCCATTTTTACATTTTGATAGCCCCTTCGAACAAGTGTAAGAAATTGTCCGGATCCCCCTTCCCATCATAAGTCCCAATGTGCGAAGGCATTTTCAACCCATCAGGCAATAGGTAATCTTCTATCCACCTAACGAAGGGTGTAGCTGAACCCATAGGGTCTGAGTATAGACAATTGTAAGGTGGTGCATACATGGGAACAGTATTATAGGGATTGCTGTTTGGGGGCATTCCCATAGGAGTTTGACTTGGGTAGGACTGATAAGGTGTATTCATGGTAAACGGATAACCGTTTCCCATGGCGTACGGAGGGTACGCCATAGGATGCCCGAAGGGTATGCTCCCATAAGTTTGAGGGAGGCTTGGGTTATTAGGCTGTCCATTTACTGGAGGATATAAATTTTGAGGATAAGACTGAGTTTGGAACGAGGGGTACATACCATTGGGAGGAAGATTTCCTCCCATATTAATTGTAGGCGGATTTCCTTCTACGCCTAATGCGTGAGAACGCTGCAACGGAACCCCAGCTTCAGTCCTTCCAAGATGAGCTGCTAGCAATGTAGGCAAAGTCACCCCCACTTCTTCCCTTCGTTGGCTCCTACCGTTAGAACCTTCGGTAACCGCCCCTTCTCTCCTTGTCGGAGCCCTCTCGGGAACTCCTTCGAAACCAACGGACCTTCTGCTTAGCCTTCGACTGACTGGAGACCCAATCCTTAAGGCCGACAGAGTTGCTCCTTGGGTCGGAGGCCTAGGTTCCATCTCCATTTCTTCATCATACTCATCACTTGAGTATTCCAACTCCCTTCACATCTCAGCATTCCCGACTTGTCTCTTACGAGCCCTTAGGAGGGATTCCAACACTTCGTGGTTGGCTTCGACAAAGGCTGGGCTAATAATGGGCTCCGGATTGGCTGATGTCGAAGCATGATGGTTGGGTGTTGTTTCTGGGTGAGAACGTGTTGTGAACGTGGAGGCGGTTATTGGGGGAAGGTTGTTAGAGTCATTGACTGGTATTGGCGCCAAGGTCGAGAAACCCGGTGGGGGAGTATCTTCTCTCCTTTGATCCATGCCGGAATAATAGTGAAAGTAGTTGGTTGGTTATAAGCTTGGAAATAACGAGACCAATTATAGCGGTCCCACGGATGGCGCCACTGATTGTACAAATAATTGCACGACCAGGCCTTCGATGATGATCAAAGGATTTATGGGGTGTTGGGATTGCGCCAAGCTTGTTCTTAACCTGCAATAAGAAATACCAAGACACTACATTAAGTGATTGCGCAGGGGTTGGACCCTGCGAACCACCTCCGGCGTGCGAGTAAGTATGTGTGATGATAAGTAGGTCGTAAATTGAGAGAGTGAAGTTAACTTACATCATCTTGGCCCGACTAAGCTATTTATAGGGGAGAAATAGGACTTAGTGGGCGGTTGCACTTTGTTCGGAGATCATGGGGGCATCCCATGATTTTGTGGTAACCGCTAGGGCTTTGTAGCCCACGATCTCTATTTTGGCGGGAAGGCCTAAAGGAAGAGGAGACGTGGGTATGACCAGGTCAAGAGGGTTCTCCGTTGTAGTCCCTTCGAGAGGGATACCCCGAAGGGCTTAAGGCTTCGATTGGCGGGTTCCCACATGGTAACCATTTCGTAGACGAATGGTTTTACGCCAATGAAACGTGTTAAGAGATTAACCTGGGCCTCCCAAGGGAGGGCTTTCTACAGGCTCGAAGGGGAGTCCTTCGACCCGTTCGGAGAGTACATCATCAGAATGCGTCCTCTAACATTTAAAACAGCATGATGTTTTGGATGTTGATGTTGTAACAGAATCATGGAAAAAAAATTTTCTACAAAAAAGAAAAACAAAGTAAAAATCACATATAACCAGTATAAAAATCACATATGATTCTTAAAAAAACACTTACCAGAAGTTCACAAGCACCCTTGTACTTTGCGGCGTAGGACTGTGGAGAATTATCAAGGATGATCATCGATGTTACACTCTTCTTAATGTTGAAAACAACCACATAAAAATGACCGGAGACACTAATCGGGAAAAACGCCTATAAAAACAAAAAAATGAAACTTAAATTACCAATTCAGATTTCTGCAAAAATTATATTTCTAAATGAAATGAGAAATTACCAATTCAATTTCTGCAAGAGACTTAGAGGCATTGACATTTTTAAAATGAGCAGAAATCTCCGCTGAAAAGATATTCCACTGCTCATCTTCATTAATAATTCCTTGAACCATAGCATTTGTCTGTATTAAACAAGAAATGTAAAAATAAATACACTTATCAATAAAAATAAATATATTTATCAATAAAAATTAATACACTTACAATACAACCGGTCGGAAAAAAATGCCTTTTTGGTGATGAATCCTTTTTAGCAGATTCTTCATAATTCAATATTGCTGCCCAACAGTCAAGAACATTGGCATCTATCTACAACCTTGGTTCCAACGTCTCCATGTTTAAACGTATAGCTGATACCTCATGGTTACCATAACGAGTTTGAAAACCATTTCCCTAAATTACAAAACAAAACAAAAAAGTGAATTTGAAAATTTACATATGATGGTAGTTTTAAAATCTGATGGTAGTTTAAGAATCACATATGATTCTCAAGAATCACATATGATTCTAGATAAATCACATATGATTTTCAAGAATCATATGTGATTATTTCTGAATCATATATGATTCTCACCACCTATTTATCTCTAATGCTAACACAACTTCACCAAACCACTCACATCAGAACCTATCCCTGATCCACCGATTACCTCAAACACCACTGATCCCAAACACACTTGAACCTAGTTCACATAAACTTGCAGACACACTTAACAATAACAACTACTTATTTCTACAACTTTTAATTATAGGACCAAAAAAAAAAAAAACAAAATTGAATTTGAAAAAAGTTAACTTACATCTTATCGCCCTGCATTGAGAACAAACTATTCCCCAACTCAAACTCAACCCTCTTAAGGAGAGCGATAACTTTCGTTGGCTTATTCATGTATGGAGATGACAGATAAGAAGACGGCTTAACAGTTCTTTTCTTAGGAGATGAACGAGTAACCACTCGATCAGGAGTCCGAGGACACTCATTGTTAATCGGCTGAACAACTCGAGGCCAGTTGAAAAAATCATCCTGAATAATAACAAATATTTAGTTACGATTAATAAAATGGTGCTGGGATCTCCCACATCTTTCCCAGAACCATCATCATTCTCGTCATCTCCTGGATGAAAATCATCAACATGAACATCTTCAAGCCATACAATTTCCTTGAAAACTCCTACATATTTCTCGTATAATTCAAAAACATCTTCATCATTTGGAAACTGTGAATTAGCCTTTCTCAGAAGATCTTCAAGTTTAACCTTCTCACGAGACATATATGAAAGCTTTTCTTTAATCATCTTGCAAAAATTCTGCAAAAATAAACACAAAAACAGATGAGACATAAAATCGCATTTGATTCTTGTAGAATCATATGTGAATCATATGTGATTCTACTAGAATCACATATGTAATTCTACCAGAATCACATGTGATTCTACCAGAATCATATGTGATTCTACCAGAATCACATGTGATTCGATTCTACCAGCAGAATCACATGTGATTCTACCAGAGTCACATATGATTCTTTTCTATACTACAACAGATTTTACAAAAAGACTACCCATCAGAAAATTCTCTATACTACATTAGATTTTACCAAAAGACTACACATCAATTTACCACATATAATACCATCAGATTTTACCACATATAAGAATCACATGTTTGTCACAAACCTGTTTGTCAGCAGGTGGAAAAGAATCCAAACAAGGATGACTTCTAACAGCATCACCAACAACGAACCCTTCTGTTTCACGAGCTTCATTTTCAGTCCACTCTCCATGCAATTCAAGCTTCCCAATGACTTGTTCTTTAATTTCAAGATCTTGTCGTCTCTTCATTGCATATGTGTTCCAGTTTTTGATAGCTGGTCGTACACGTACAACAGGAAATGAATCGAACTTTGTAGAATCCAAGTGTAAAACCCTAAAATCTGAAAACATGAAAAATGACCAAAATGCCCCCGCAAGTTTAAAAATTTATTTAAAGCTTATAAAGTATCAAAACAATTCCAAACTTCTGGCAATACATGAGATATGTTACCAAATAATTTTAACGACTTCATTTAACATTTATACAAGTGACAAAATTACTAAAATACCCCTATTAGCAACGAATGGATTTATATGTAATATTAAGTTTATTTAAATAAGGTAAATATGACAATTATGGAATGAATCAATCCCCATAATTTTGGCTAACCTAATCACGAAATTCCTGGTCCTTCTCCCCAATTTGATTCGGTTTACCCATTTTAAAACTCAATCACATTATCTCTTTTGTAAACCTAATTGCCGAGTGAATTTACACACACAAACAAAATCATTTGGCCTCCAATCGACACCCTAAAATCCCTAGACCATTTTTCTGTGATTGATCATCATCCAAAGGAACTAGGAAAAATACCATTCGAATTATTTGAAGCTTGGTCCGATCTTGGTGAATTATTTCTTTGTCGCTAGAACAAAATAAGGTATGGATCGAATTAATTCTTGCGATCTCCTAAAAATTCGTTTCTTATTTTTCTTGTGTTCCTCACATCATATGTGACCTGTGAAAATTGGTTTCATGATTTTTAGATCGTTTTTGAAGTCGTGGTGATTTTTGACCCGTTTTGGCTAATCGCGTACAAAAGAATTCGTACACCTCATTCCACACGTTCAAATCTGGATTTGGTATTTTTCTCAGACCCTATATATGTTAAGAACATCAAATAAAATGTATAAGTCGATCCATGCATACTTATTATAATATTTGTGAATTAAATCTTAAAAATGTGTATAAAACATAAATAATTCAATCCGAATTTTTGAGGCTCCTTATTTATTTTATTTGGACTCTACATGATCATAAAAATCTGGGAAAAATGTTACTTCGAATTATTGGGGCCTAATCGAATTATTTGTGGATTTATTTGGTTTACCGATTTAAAGAAAATAAAGAAGAAAAAGAAATAAAATGTAAATCGATTTAGGGATTATACTTTTGGGGCTGTTTTTGAGTGATTAAATGATGATTAATGATGATCTAATGATTGGTGAATGATTTGTATTTTTAGGGTTAGGGTTTTGGCTAATTAAAGTGTTGTACGATTGGTTTAAATTGTTTTGGGTGAGTTTTGTAACTTTTAAAACTCAAGGGTTATTTTTAGAACTTATTTTGGGACATTTACTTACTGTATAAAATATAAGAGGAGGGGGTCTAGTGTCATCTTTGCATTTTAAAGGATTAAAATGTTTTTAGGGTTTAATATTGGTTCGAATTATAAAATAATTAAATGGAGGGACTAAACTTGTAATTTTTGGAAACTTGGGGCTGTTTTGAGTAATATAATCTATTCAGGGGGTTATGTGTAAATTTGGTGATTTAATGGGTTAATATGTAATTATTAATAATATAAAGTTGAAATTGTAAAATAAGGGACTAAATATGTAACTTTGAAAACTAGAGGGACCTATTGTGTAAATTCTGTAAAATTGAGGATACATTCTTATAATATGATAAAATGAGAGACCATTGTGAAACTTTGATAAATTAAGGGTCTAAAGTGTAACTACGAACAATTGAAGGGTTAAAGTGTAACTTTTGAAACTAAAGGGGTATAAAGTGTAAATTATGAAACCTAAAGGACTAAAAGAGTAACTTGATGAATCTAAAAGCTAAAATGTAAAGTTACTTAAAAAGGAAGGGTTTGTAATTCTTGTCTACCCCTCTAGGTGTGAAGAAAGAGAGGTCCTGATCCACTCTGTGTCATCCATTTCTGATTTGTGGTTGCTTCTGGAATAAGGTACAGATATTCTGACCTTCTCTGTAAGGTTTCCTATGATTCTTTTCTGATCTGTTAAATCTCTGATTTGATACACTGTTACGATCCTTTGCTATGACACCTTTGCTTCGACCTTTGATCTCTGATTTTGGACCTATGATATGAAGACCTTTTTGATATGAGATGGAAATGTTTTAAGTAAAGTATTTTGAAAGGGTTTTTCAAGCATGATATATTGACTTTAAGAAAACTATTTTTGAAGTTCGTTTTATGAAAACTATTTGAAAGACCATTTATAAAAACTATTTTGAAAGATTATTTTAAATGAACCTTAAGAGAAAACCTTTTGAAAAGTACTTTTGATATTGAACCTTTTGAAGATTTGACCATCTGATACTTTGACCCTTTTGGATATTGACCTGGGATATTTGATCTTCTGATATGAACCTTCTGATATTGAACCTTCTGATATGACACTCTGATTATGATATGAACCTTTGACCTTTGACCTTTGACTCCCAGTTTGATACCCGAGCCAAAATGTGTTCCCTAGCCATGAAGGTAACATGGCCGTGTCTGTGATGCACCACTGGCATGACTCTTGTGTGGTCAGAGTGATTAACCACACCGTCCCTGTTCTGTTCTGATATGTGCACACTATATGATTATGGCCGATATTTCTGTTTTGGGGGCGTATGGATGCATCCTAGATCTGTTCTGTTTCTGATATATCTGGTATGTCTGGTGACTGGTACTGTGTGCAATACATGCCTTTCACAACCCTGGGAGCTTGCAACTCCAACCCTGGAGGTATCCCCTCAACCTTGTCTTGGTATGCTGAGGTCACCCCTCCATACACCCTGGTATGTGATTTGATATGATATGTTTCTGGGCTCGTGGTGGATTACTGTCCTAAACCTTTACTCTCTCTCTGTACCTTGACTTATCTATTTCGTTATACTGTATTTGTTCTTTTCCTTTTTCTTGCTTTCGTTTCTGTTTATTATATATCTGTTCACTGGGCTTTGTAAGCTCAGCCGCACGTTTTCTTTTCGTGTGCGGCAGGTTTTTAGTTGGAAGCTGGGTCGTTATTAGAGAGAGCCTTTGACTTAGAAGACCTTGCTAGCTAGATTGGATTTGAGATGATTTGAAAAGTTATTTTCAGACTTAGTGATTATTGTATATCTCACTTGTAACCTTGTAAATTCAGATTTTGGTTTGTAACCCTTGGAATCCTATTGTATTATTTATGTCATATGCTTGTGTTTGTTCTGATAAGAATCCGTATCTGTGACACCTTTGCCCTTGTCGGGTTGGGGTGTTACAATTATGGTATCAGAGCACAGGCTGCGACTTGTAATACATTTACCCTGACCTGTGAAGTTAGGACCACTAAGTTTCCACTGTAGGCGCTCACAAGATAACCTGTAAGAGTTGCTTTAGGACTTCCCTATAGGAACGTAAGTTTTTGACCAGTGAGGAATGGGTAGACTAAGGCATTTGTTTAAGTATCATTGCTTCCGCATCACTCTGATTCGTGCCTTACTTTTGGTTTAAGCCTGTTGAATCCTTCTTGGAGATTGAAAGTTTATACCTACAAGATTTATGTCTTTGAGAACTGTATAGTAATTGCATGACACTATTGAACCTTATCTTTAGATTCCGACTCTGATATCTAATCCATTTGTTAATCATCCTGATGCCTCTCCGGGCAATTCTGAGAATCTCCATGATGATGACGTACTAAATACATTCTGTTGTTTGTCTCTTGCTTTTGATAAGCACCTATGAATCTTCTGACGCTGTTTGATTCTGTCTTACCCCTCTCTATTCCTATGAAAAGTCTTGTGATGTTTAGACATGCATATAAGAATGTTTCCCTCTCACTTTTGAATGATAAAATTTGCCTGGTTGATCCGTCTTTTTGGATGGTCAACTTCGATTCCATTCTGATAAGGGATTGGTTGATTGAGCACTCGAAATGTTAACAACAACGGCGGCTACCCTGAAGAGTGAAGGTATCCCTTACAAGGCGGAAGTGTTGGCGATGCGGAAGAAGAAATCTACTCAAGATGGCGAACCTGGAGCTGATGAAGACATACAGTCTAACTTCCCTATTCACCTTGGTTGTACTAAGATGAATTGAGAGTGGAGGCAGACTGGAGGATGAAGGATTTGAAGATCGTGCCAGAAATTCACAATACTCCAAGAAGAACAGCAGGAGGCTTGACGAACCAGACGCAAGTTCACAATTTTGTTCCACCTCCGATTATTCTCAAATTTAAGATCCTCTGATGATTTAAGTTCCTTAGAAGTATTTCAGTTCCGTGTCTATTCATACGTCCAATGATGGCCTTGATGAATTGGAGAAGATCTGACGCTTGTGGACGGCATACCTTAATCTGATAGGCAATCTGGGATTCCGATACTCTTGCAAGTAGTTGTTTTCCCTCTTGGCTATGACATCGATTTTGTTGACCTCTGAGACTATAGAGTACTAGGTGGATTAAGATAGGTGGCTTTGTTTACGACTTGAGATAAAGTATGATCATCATGAAGGCATAATTATGTGGTGCTGGTATTATTAACGTGATAATACTTACACCATATAACGTGCCCTCATTGTGGTCATAGGATATCTTGGGAAGTACCTAAGAAATTTAGAACTTGATTCCCGATGGATTATCTGTGATTAGTGAGACCTTAGGTTCATTCTACCTATGCGTATACTCTACCTTCGTTCGTTAAATATCTGGATTAGTTTGGACTCTCGTGTTGCATTCTGTTGACCTCAGTTATGAATCTTAAACTCCTTGAAGAGCTCTCTGCTGTAGATACAATTAAATTCAATTTGAAATCTTGTTCGCATCCCGTATGAGTATTCCGTTCTCTTCTCTCTCTGCTTCCTGCAAATTTCGAGGACGAAATTTTTCTGTTAGAGGGGAAGAGTTGTAAAACCCTAAAATCTGAAAACATGAAAAATGACCAAAATGCCCCGCAAGTTTAAAAATTTATTTAAAGCTTATAAAGTATCAAAACAATTCCAAACTTCTGGCAATACACGAGATATGTTACCAAATAATTTTAACGACTTCATTTAACATTTATACAAGTGACAAAATTACTAAAATACCCCTATTAGCACCGAATGGATTTATATGTAATATTAAGTTTATTTAAATAAGGTAAATATGACAATTATGGAATGAATCAATCCCCATAATTTTGGCTAACCTAATCACGAAATTCCTGGTCCTTCTCCCCCCATTTGATTCGGTTTACCCATTTTAAAACTCAATCACATTATCTCTTTTGTAAACCTAATTGCCGAGTGAATTTACACACACAAACAAAATCATTTGGCCTCCAATCGACACCCTAAAATCCCTAGACCATTTTTCTGTGATTGATCATCATCCAAAGGAACTAGGAAAAATACCATTCGAATTATTTGAAGCTTGGTCCGATCTTGGTGAATTATTTCTTTGTCGCTAGAACAAAATAAGGTATGGATCGAATTAATTCTTGCGACCTCCTAAAAATTCGTTTCTTATTTTTCTTGTGTTCCTCACATCATATGTGACCTGTGAAAATTGGTTTCATGATTTTTAGATCGTTTTTGAAGTCGTGGTGATTTTTGACCCGTTTTGGCTAATCGCGTACAAAAGAATTCGTACACCTCATTCCACACGTTCAAATCTGGATTTGGTATTTTTCTCAGACCCTATATATGTTAAGAACATCAAATAAAATGTATAAGTCGATCCATGCATACTTATTATAATATTTGTGAATTAAATCTTAAAAACGTGTATAAAACATAAATAATTCAATCCGAATTTTTGAGGCTCCTTATTTATTTTATTTGGACTCTACATGATCATAAAAATCTGGGAAAAATGTTACTTCGAATTATTGGGGCCTAATCGAATTATTTGTGGATTTATTTGGTTTACCGATTTAAAGAAAATAAAGAAGAAAAAGAAATAAAATGTAAATCGATTTAGGGATTATACTTTTGGGGCTGTTTTTGAGTGATTAAATGATGATTAATGATGATCTAATGATTGGTGAATGATTTGTATTTTTAGGGTTAGGGTTTTGGCTAATTAAAGTGTTATACGATTGGTTTAAATTGTTTTGGGTGAGTTTTGTAACTTTTAAAACTCAAGGGTTATTTTTAGAACTTATTTTGGAACATGTACTTACTGTATAAAATATAAGAGGAGGGGGTCTAGTGTCATCTTTGCATTTTAAAGGATTAAAATGTTTTTAGGGTTTAATATTGGTTCGAATTATAAAATAATTAAATGGAGGGACTAAACTTGTAATTTCTGGAAACTTGGGGCTGTTTTGAGTAATATAATCTATTCAGGGGGTTATGTGTAAATTTGGTGATTTAATGGGTTAATATGTAATTATTAATAATATAAAGTTGAAATTGTAAAATAAGGGACTAAATATGTAACTTTGAAAACTAGAGGGACCTATTGTGTAAATTCTGTAAAATTGAGGATACATTCTTATAATATGATAAAATGAGTGACCATTGTGAAACTTTGATAAATTAAGGGTCTAAAGTGTAACTACGAACAATTGAAGGGTTAAAGTGTAACTTTTGAAACTAAAGGGGTATAAAGTGTAAATTATGAAACCTAAAGGACTAAAAGAGTAACTTGATGAATCTAAAAGCTAAAATGGAAAGTTACTTAAAAAGGAAGGGTTTGTAATTCTTGTCTACCCCTCTAGGTGTGAAGAAAGAGAGGTCCTGATCCACTCTGTGTCATCCATTTCTGATTTGTGGTTGCTTCTGGAATAAGGTACAGATATTCTGACCTTCTCTGTAAGGTTTCCTATGATTCTTTTCTGATCTGTTAAATCTCTGATTTGATACACTGTTACGATCCTTTGCTATGACACCTTTGCTTCGACCTTTGATCTCTGATTTTGGACCTATGATATGAAGACCTTTTTGATATGAGATGGAAATGTTTTAAGTAAAGTATTTTGAAAGGGTTTTTCAAGCATGATATATTGACTTTAAGAAAACTATTTTTGAAGTTCGTTTTATGAAAACTATTTGAAAGACCATTTATAAAAACTATTTTGAAAGATTATTTTAAATGAACCTTAAGAGAAAACCTTTTGAAAAGTACTTTTGATATTGAACCTTTTGAAGATTTGACCATCTGATACTTTGACCCTTTTGGATATTGACCTGGGATATTTGATCTTCTGATATGAACCTTCTGATATTGAACTTTCTGATATGACACTCTGATTATGATATGAACCTTTGACCTTTGACCTTTGACCTTTGACTCCCAGTTTGATACCCGAGCCAAAATGTGTTCCCTAGCCATGAAGGTAACATGGCCGTGTCTGTGATGCACCACTGGCATGACTCTTGTGTGGTCAGAGTGATTAACCACACCGTCCCTGTTCTGTTCTGATATGTGCACACTATATGATTATGGCCGATATTTCTGTTTTGGGGGCGTATGGATGCATCCTAGATTTGTTCTGTTTCTGATATATCTGGTATGTCTGGTGACTGGTACTGTGTGCAATACATGCCTTTCACAACCCTGGGAGCTTGCAACTCCAACCCTGGAGGTATCCCCTCAACCTTGTCTTGGTATGCTGAGGTCACCCCTCCATACACCCTGGTATGTGATTTGATATGATATGTTTCTGGGCTCGTGGTGGATTACTGTCCTAGACCTTTACTCTCTCTCTGTACCTTAACTTATCTATTTTGTTATACTGTATCTGTTCTTTTCCTTTTTCTTGCTTTCGTTTCCGTTTATTATATATCTGTTCACTGGGCTTTGTAAGCTCAGCCGCACGTTTTCTTTTCGTGTGCGGCAGGTTTTTAGTTGGAAGCTGGGTCGTTATTAGAGAGAGCCTTTGACTTAGAAGACCTTGCTAGCTAAATTGGATTTGAGATGATTTGAAAAGTTATATTCAGACTTAGTGATTATTGTATATCTCACTTGTAACCTTGTAAATTTAGATTTTGGTTTGTAACCCTTGGAATCCTATTGTATTATTTATGTCATATGCTTGTATTTGTTCTGATAAGAATCCGTATCTGTGACACCTTTGCCCTTGTCGGGTTGGGGTGTTACACCAAGTACAAGAGCTTGTAAAAAAAATAGTAAGATCACAATAAAATAGTAAGATTACAATAATCAAAATATAAAAACATAAAAGGTAAAAACTTACAATCAAGAAGGCGATTGGACCAATGTAGAAGCCACCATCGGTATTTGGAAGTTGACTGTATTGAAGACAGTCGTGAAGAAACCCGCACCAGTCAATTTCTGATATTACCGTATCTTCCCGAATACGTTTAAGCACGGTCAAATTCAGAATCCCCTTCATTGTATCAGCAAGACACATTGTGTTGGCAAATAGCATGAGGAAGTTGACTTTAAACATAGAGTCAACTTTCTTTGCACCCACCAACATTGAAGCAAGATCGGGGTGATGGATATCCTTCAACTTTCTATTACCAAATTGCTTAAACCACATTTGCATAAACGGATCATCAGGAGATCTCTCTGGTAAATCAAAAAGAGATTTACCACCAAGTGGTATTCCTAAAATCTCGTGTACTTTCTTAGAAGTAACAACAAATGTCCCCTTATCCAACTTAAACTCATAACTTGTTTTATCAAAGCTACTCAAAACAAATCTAGCAAGCCTAGATGGCATTGTATCCATAGAAATATTGTACAAAGAGCTAAAACCAATTCCCGATAGGAAAGATTCCATGTCAACTCTTGAATCACGGATGGCAGCAAACAAGGTCTTAGGTACAGTCCTTGATTTCATAGCTTTAAATGTATTCAGATGCGCCAACCTCTTCTTCTCCTCTTCGGATAAAGGTTTCTTCATTTTCTTCTTCGAATCCTTTCTCTTCTCTTTCTTTGATTTAGAGGATGATTCAGAATCCTTTCTCTTCTCTTTCTTCTCTTTCTTCACTAAACGCTCCTTCTTCTTCATAGGTTTCTCATCTTCAGATGAAGAGGAAGATGATTCATATTTCTTCTTCCGCTTCGACACCTTCTTTTCTTCAAAAACATGTTTCATTTTCTTAGATTTTGGAACATTTTTTTTTATGCTTCAACACTCTCTTTTCATCAGAAACTTGCTTCCTTTTCTTAGACCCAGTAACCTTTCTACATTCTTCCTTTTTCTTTAACAGTATCAAACTCCTATTATCAACACCCTCGTCTTCATCATCCGAAGCCTCTTTATCCTCTACCTCATCACTTTCTTTACCATCTCCTTCGTCTTCTCCATCCTCTGAACCCCCATCCTCTTCTGAACCCTCATCCTCTTCCTCCTCTTCAGAACCCCCATCCTCTCCATCATCAGAACCCTCTTCTTCAAGCTCTTCCTCACCATCTTCTTCACTCTCTGACCCCCCCCCCCATCCTCCCCATCATTAGAACCCTCTTCCTCACCATCTTCTTCACTCTCTGAACCCTCTTCCTCACCATCTTTATCTGAACCCTCTTGCTTCGACGACTTTTGCTTCGACACTACCTTTGCTTCGACGACTTTTGGTTTAGTTTGGTTTGGTTTGACAAGAACCTTTGGATTGGAAGGAGCGTTTGGTTTGGTTTCCTTCGCTAATTTTTCCTTTGCTAAACGCTCCTTTGTAGCCGCGATATTAAGCTTGAGAGCATGCTTTAGTTTGACAGGAGGGGTTGGTTTGACGAGAGGGTTTGGTTTGACGAGAGGTTTTGGTTTGACTGCAGGGTTTGCTTTAACGAGAGGTTTTGGTTTGACAGAAGGGTTTGCTTTGACGGGAGGGTTTGGTTTTTCCTTTCCTTTGGCTTTTACAATAGAATTCTGACGGCCAGGTGTCTTTTTAACATTTTCACCTGCAATAAAAAATCACAAATAATTACAACAATACAACAATAAAACTATGTAAAATAAAACTACTTTAAACTAATGAATCACATGGATTAGTCAACCTAGCTGTATAAAAAAGAATCACATGTGATTCTCTGAAAATCACATGTGATTCTAGCTAAAAATCACATATGATTCTCTGAATAAAAAAGAATCACATGTGATTCTCTGAAAATCACATGTGATTCTAGCTGCCATTACAGCGACACATAACTTCAAAGAGCGACACATAACTTCAAAGACATACAGCAGAACAACCATTACAGCGACACATAACTTCAAAGAGCGTAACTAAAACATACAACAGAACAACCATTACAGCAGAACAACGACACATAACTTCAGCAGAACAACCATTACAGCAGAACAACGACATATAACTCTACAATAAACTTGTTCAAAACATACAGCAGAACAACCATTACAGCGACACATAACTTCAAATAGCGTAACTAAAACAACGATACATAACTAAAACAACGACACATCTCCCTGCTGACTAATCACTAAAACAACGACACATAACTAAAACACCATAGAAAAGGTAATGTGGTCAATTCCTTTCCGCAATTCACTTCACCAAACCCTCATCCTCTCACACTCATCGTCTCACACTCACCAGTCACCAAACGCTCTCATCTTCTCTCACACTCACCAAACGCTCATTAACTCCATTTCAAAACCCTAATTTGTGCCCTAATTTCTCAATAATGGATTTTCATCAAAAACTAAAAATTAACAGCATCAATAACAGCTAAATCAACTAAAATTAAAAACTAAAAACAACTAAAAACTACTTTAAGCATCAATAACACCATCAACAACTAAAAAATACTTTAAGCATCAACTAAAACATATTTAACATCATCAATAACAACTAAATCAACTAAAATCAGATAAAAACAAATAAAAAATACTAAGAAGATCATTATATTCAATATCTAATGAATTTAATAAGAAAAAAAATCAAAAAAAAATACCAGCAACAGTATCATCGGCACGAACAGATGATGATTCGACTTTCGATTTACGATTATCCCGTGATATTTCATCTCGAACATCCATTATTGAGAAATTAGGGTTTTGAAATGGAGTTAACGAGCGTTTGGTGAGTGTGAGAGAAGATGAGAGCGTCTGGTGACTGGTGAGAGACGATGAGTGTGAGACAATGAGTGTGAGAGGATGAGGGTGGTGAAGTGAATTGTGGAAAGGAATTGACCACATTACCCTTTCATTAATTGAGAAAAGGAAAAAAAAAAAAAAAAAAAGGATTTATTATGACCATTGATGGTAATTGAGATGGATGGATGAGATCATATATCCGGTTCTATGGCAAATTTCGGATCTATACCGAACTTTTGTCATGTTTGGTATTGGCTTTACATGGATCTTATGTGTACAAGTGTTGACCTCTGCCCTAACATATGTACTTGTTCTGTTTCATCTAGTGATGTTGTTTATGGCCAAACAAATACTAAATTAGACGAGTGTTTATGGCCAAACAAAATTACTAAATTAGATGTCTTTGTTCGTTATAAAATAATCTAGTGCAATGTGGAGATACAATACTGGGTTTCGTATAAGCTGATGTGCACTTTAAGGCCCATGTTGCATAATTTTTGAATGTATATTGGAACTGATGAAAATTTTCTTCTAAAGTGTAAAGCGAATGCCATAATATCATACAACAACATAGTATCGTGTACTTTTGTTGTCACTTATTGCCGACTCAAATCAATGTCAGCAACACAAGATCTCCATGTCATAAAAATATCCATGTCATCAAAGATGGTTAAAAAATTTTGAAAATTAGATAGGAATGAAAACACTTGTGAAAGTTGAGTGGTTAAATCTCAACAAAAAAAGTATGAGTAAGTAAATTGGAACACTAGTGAAACTTCATTACTATTTGATGATTTTTTTCCCCTACGTTAATTTTCAAAGTAATGTTTAGGGGCATACAAACTGGTTGTGGAAATAATGAAAAGCCCAGTGTAGCCGGCGCGTATAGACGAGTAGTTTTTTTTAGTACAAGTGTGGTACATTTAAAAAAGTAGACTTAAATCCTCCATTTATTTGTATCCATGAATTCATATGTAATTTTGATCGTTTTTTTTTCAATAATAATTTTAATTTTGGTTATTAGGAGGAGAAACTACATCACCAGGGCTGTAATACAAGAGATTTATTTGTGTAGAATAGGCCCCTTTATTAAAACTAAGATTAAGACTATAAGCTTCAACATACATTGTCCAAAAACGTCCAAAAAAAAATAGCATTTGTACCCATAACTGAAGAG